>VYZW01054104.1:3429-22306 GCA_013401315.1 Balaeniceps rex | reverse complement strand
CTGCACTGGTATCTTGCTTCACCCGACCTAATAAGCCTTACCAGAGACTGGAGTACTGCGCGTATCTACTTGAGATTATTAAGTTATTTTAGTCATGGGTATGGGAGGCCCAGGGTGACTCTTGGGGTGACTTGTATGTCTGGCACCATAATTCTCAGTGTACCCAGTTTCACGAAGGGGACAGATACCTAAGCTACGTCGGTACCTTTGTACCGCACTAAAATCGCAACCCCGCTTAACAGACCTGAGGTGACACTGGAAGCATTGTGTCATCTGCTTGAGATAATTCTGCTACAGATGCAAGCTCACATACATTGAAAGCTGACTATATAAATTCAGTGGCTACCTTCTGCCTGTCTCACCTAGATTGACCCAGTGGTCTCACTCATGTGCATGTAAGCTTTTGCAAAGAAGCTGAGTCCTCAACGAGGTGAATATTTGGAAAACAAGGGCTTAGATTAGGATTTCCAACTTAAGAAATTTATTCCTAAATTCATAGTTTTAATGTGTTTATTAAAATAAAAATTTTGGTCAAGAAGGAGACTCTGAAAAAGATGATGACATTTCACACTGTCCAATAATCTTAACATTATCATTAAAAATACTTCAAAATAAAAACAACCTCTACCAAATAAACCTACAGCAAACTTTTATCTCTTACCTGCCGACATTAAAACAAATGCAGAAAACAAAGCTATCTCATCTTCTGTCAGGTGCATAGAACATAAACTTTTTCCAAATTCAAACACAAAACTAATGAAGTCTTCGCAACCTGCCAAAAAGAAGGTACAGCTCATATGCCACGTTGTTTAAAACTACTTTAGAGCTACAGAATTGTTGCTTTATGCTGATGGAGGTGAAAAATGGATGTAAAATACTTCATAGGTGAACGGTCTTCTCCTCAAGGACTGTGGAGTGATGGTAGTGAGATCTCACTCATGCTTGAGCTTATTACCCCATTCCCACAAGTCCCCAGCTCCCACACCCTGGCAGCCAATAGTTTGGAGGTTTTGCACGCTGTATCTTTTCCACATTTGGTTCTTTTGGGATAAATACAGATAAAACCCAAGCCGTTGTCAAGCTCAAAATTGGTTTAGCTTTGTGTCTCTTCTAAATGGAACTTTCTCATGTCACTGTGGACTGGAGGTTTGAAATGTGTACTTGAAAAGTGCTGGTTTTAAGACTATTGAGCACACAGAAGAGGGAGGGGAGAGAGGCATACAAGGTACATGCAGGAGCAAAGGGAGAAGCCAAGGTCTGAAAGCTTTTCATGCAGAAAAGGAACTCTGTCTCCTTTCATCCATTCTCTTGCTCACACAGGTGTAAGTCAGGTTACTGCTGCTGTTACACATGCTGTTACGCAGTTCGCAAAGTGGAGCCCTGCTTTGAAGGGGATTGCAACCTGACGGAAGAGGGCTCTCCTCTGCAGATCTCAGCCCCAACCCAGCCTAAATTTCTGGATGTAGTTGGTAACAGATGAAAGTTATGTTTCACTGGAACCCACATCTGATACTGCATTCTCTGAATTGTTTGCACTCAGACCTTGTACCTTGAGGTGTTTTAGAAAGGCAGAGAATACTTCAGTAATTGTACAGCATTCTCTGCTGCTGTATTTTCACTGCCCTCCAAAATGGCTTACATCCCAAATCTATACCCAGTGAAATGCATCCTTTTAAAATTAGCAAAAATATACAAAAAAAAATTCAAAATGATAAACTGTGGTTTAATAAAAAAATTGATTTACAGTATTTTACCTGCAAATAACTGGACTTGACATATTACAAAACACTACTAATATCTTCAAAGCTGTAGGGTCAGTATATACAAAATTAGCTTAAAATCTGCTGCCTTTTCCAACAGGATATATAAAATGTTACACTAGATATGAAATCTGGGCTTCTGTTCTTAACAAGTGTGTCCAAACTGCTCTGCCCTGATCTAAGTGTTGAATTTCAACACCAACAGTCCTTTACTGCATGGAGTTAAGCTGTTTTAACTCCTGAAATCAGCTTGGCCTCAAACAGAGCCAGCATGACTGCTTACAAAATAAGCAGTCTGAGCTTTGGAACTTTTATTTGAATACTATAGCCTGAATTTTTCAAAGCAGCTGTCCCCATGCTTTTCCACCTTACTATTTTTATTCTGTTTTTTTAAGATACAACACTTGACATTTCCTTACCTAAGGACTTGAAAACCTCTGGGCTAGCATACTTGCCATCAAAGTAGACTGTGTTGTTCTGGGAGTCAAAGGCACGGCACATTCTGATGAACACAACCTCTAAAGACCCTAAAACAGAAACAACGTATGTTTGAGGTTTTAAGTAGAGACTTCAGTTGCAAAGAGGAAGTGAGGATTTAAAAATTTCCTATGCTCTGCATTCAGTATCAATTGAGTAGGGTAGTAGGTTTCTGTGGTGTAACAGAGTATAGTTTGATTTACTAGTAGAATTAAGAGAATTCCGATAAACCCCTTTAGAAGTTTTTGCTAAAGCAACTTGGTTAATGCTAATAAACTGTAATAATTTTTTTATTAGAGTAATGAAGTCTCTGAAGTCAAAGCAGCTCATTTAGATTTATGTTCACAAAGCTTTGACAACTGTGTCCAGTATTTGTAAACCGCATTATTTCTACAACATCTTGCATAGAACAATCTGGATTTTTACCTTGAAATATGCTATTAACTATTAGTAAGCCAAAATAAAAAACTGGAATCCAGCTTTTCCATCTTTACACACTCATTGCTCCCTTTGTTCATAATGAAAATTTCATATGTAGACTTGAACTCATTCTATCCAGAGTAACTAAGAAGGTATAATATTCAAACAAAGACACAGGCAATTTGTAAGGTTTTCCCCCCTATTATTTTAAATGATCATTGTACAACATATATATATATGTATACAATCACTGTATACAGGTAACACCTTCCTCAGTCAAAACTCATAGAAGCAAACCTTAAAACTGACCCACATACCTGCTTTTAAAAGCACAATTTGATCGTTTTGACACAGTTCCATAAAGCCATCAATGCGTTTGGCAAATTCCACTACATACTGTATAGCTTCTGTTATTTTGACTGCGCATAACTGCCACATTACCTCCCTTTGCTGTTTGAGAGAGAAGAAAAAAATGAAAAATTACTAATCAAGGTTTGGAAAGCCCATTTTCATAAAGTAAAACTGAGCTGGGGGGAAAAAAAAGCACAGAGTGAATTCTCTCCAGCACTCCCGGCTACAGTCTGCTTGTAAGACAAGAGGAATTAACCTCGAAGCCAAAGCCTCACGTGGATGAGCGACAACGCAAACATGTAAGATTTCTTCAACGATGTCAGAAGAGATCCAGGTTGGAGTGTTCTTACTTCATAAGCCAAAAATGTCAAAGTGTAATGATTCTGGTGATTTCAGTGGGAATTTTATTCACTGCATCAAAAGAAAATGCCAATTTACACTAGCAGTGCATGATCACATTTTTCCTATCAACTTCTATATTTTGTACCGAATGTAAATTATCTAACTAGCTTGTCTTCATAAAGATACATATAAAGATATACATACATGAAGATCACCTTGTTAACAACATAAAGAAGGCACGCAAGTAGTGATTTTTTTCATATGTTGATAATAATTCAGAATGAAATTACCTAACGAGTAAAAAAAATTATATTCTTAAAGGTTAAATTTTTGCGGAATTGAAAAATATGTTCAAAGAACAGCATGCTTTAACAGTGCTGCGCAAGACAGTTTTCCACAAGTAGCCATTTGGATGTAGTTTGTGGATGGAAGGCATATTGGAAACACAAACATCGATTAAATGCTACAATACCCACTGGTGGTATGGCAGCAATGTGCTGCTATTCTATAGGTAAAACTGAAACACTGAGTAACAACTGTAGAATTAATCAGGATTACAACCAGGCATCGAAGGCTGGAAATTTGACAGAGTTCTGTGTTTATAAGCTCAAAACAAAACAGAGCATGAAAATGACAAAACCTGGTGGCTTCAGCTTTTTTTGGTGGTGGTGTTGATCTGGGAGATTACAAATCAAGACATGAAAATAACATGCCATTTAGGATTGAAAAAATTTCTCTGGTTTCTTATCCTTGTTTACCAATCACAGACAGATAGATTTTGGGGGTATGGCTTTGCCTTTCCTGTACCTGTAAAAATCACAAATGCAAAGGACATCCTAACCGCCTTGCTGCTTTTGATTCTAGCGTATTATTTTTTTGAAAACACACAAAAACATACATTCCTGATAGTAAACAGAAAGCAGTGAAAAAGTGAATTTTGCAGCGCATTATGGAAATACCATGCTTTAAAAAAAGCGTGCCGTAGTTCGGCATGCTTTTATACCTTGTTCTGATAGTTCTCAATTTCTTCCTGCAGAAAAGTCTGCCATGTTATCTGCTGTAGCTCCTCTCTCAAGTACTGGCAAGTTTCCATGTGTGACTTGGAAATATTCTGTGCAAGATGTTCTAAAAGAAAGACCAGAAAGCGACACACGTTAAAAATGCAAAGCTGTACCTTCAGACGCGAGAAAGCCAACATATTCCAGTTGCAACGGGGGGGCGGGGAGCGGGTCGGCTGTTAAGAAAAACACTTTTCGTTTCGGATCCCCTTGGATTTCGCTTCGTGCACACGAACAGCTCCAGCGCCGGCCGCGGGCCGCCCGAAGGGGAACGGCGCGGAAGCCCGGTTCCGAGCGCCGCCGCTAGGGGGCACTCTGCGCACGCGGCAGGGCCGCGGCTCGGGCGCCCCGCCCGCCCTCGAGCGCCCCGGAGCGCGGCTTCCCAAAGAGCGGCGCCGCGCCGGGACAGGCGTCCTTCGCGCACTGCGGCGGGCGCCCCAGAAAGCCCGCCAGAGCCCCAAGCTTGCAAAATAAAGGGAAACGTGGTGAGACCTGGGAGCATCCAAAGCACTGCAAGTTCAGGAAGCGGCCTTGCTGCCTCTTTGAAACCGGGGCGGAGGACTCCGCGGTGAAGTAGGGCCACAGGAAAAAAACCGAGCGAGCGAGGTGAGGGACCCCATAAGCCGGGTACAAGAACCTCCGTGGGGACAGCCTTGCTGAGTACAGGACACTCTGTATCATGTATGGGGCATGTAACAGCACTTCCGGCCAGGCAGTAGATCTTCAAAAGCTAAATTCATTTGCGTTTTATACAACAGAAACTTTCTAACAAAGAAATACAGATAGTTACCACCTGTCTAGTGTTCTGTCAAGCGGGATACTATCACGTGAGGCTGCCTGTGAGGGAAAGGTTTCGTTTCTTTTCTACTCTCACATCATTAAAAAAATATTACGAAAATACACTTATTAGAGAATCCAGATAATTAATATAACACACTAAAGACTCAAGGGTTTTTTTCCTCAACTTTAGAGTAGCCGCTTAGTTAACTGCACGATTGAAAATTTCCATACAACATTTTCATTCCAAATAAACTCTTGCCTGCTGCTATACTTGGCTAGAAGACCCATAAGGCAGATTTATATTTATTAATAAAACTTGATTCCATAAACCTTTAGGAACACCTTCAAAAGCATGAATAGCGTTTAGACATCTGAATTCCACTTCTACTTTGTCTTTCTCTTTTCTATCATGACTCTTCACACGGGGCTGTTCTCCTATTTTAGCACATGACAAATAGAGGCCTGGTGACTTGTATCACACAATTCCGCACTTGGTGCTTTTACAGGTTAGGCCACTGAAAAGGAAGGCTTAAACCAACAATAACGGTGGTCATTAACAACATGGGGGTATTCCGAGGGACTCGAGCGTTAGGTCTTCTGTGAAACTTGCTTTGTTTAATAATGACCAAACCCAACTCTTTACAAATTGAACTGCTGGACCAATCAGTCTGTTTAGTATCATACTTACTGCATTAATAGTTTGATGTAAGATACTACCTGAAAAGTCTTCAGCGTACACCTGAGGTAAAATCAGATTATATGTGCTACTTGAGCAATCAATAATGTAGAAGATAAGGTAGTTTATACTTTGGTTGTCATCATAGTTTTCATGTATTTCAGAGCGATTTTTTTTTTTTTACCAGTGAGTAATTCAGACATTTGCTCTCACTAGCAGCAACTGACAGCATTATACCTGTGCCCTTGCAGGATACAGAAGGTGAACTATTGCCGTGTTATTCACAAACCTCAGCCTCAGTTCTGGACTGTATTTCAGCACACACCTGAAAACTTTCACTGAACAGCCACACCTTTCTAAATTGAAACCTTAGTCTGGAAGACAAACATTGTTCAAACACTGTTTGGCAGTGTCAATGCTGGGCACCCAAATCATGCTCTGTAGGGTTTAAATGCAAGCACTATGTAAATAAAGGTAAGTAACACGACAAACTTATTTTAGACCAGTGTTCCAAACTCAACACCTGGCCTAGGAAGGAAAAGCTCTTTCTTTTTGCTGTGGGTTTAATGCAAATCTTTTAGTAACTCCCATGAGAACATTAACCACCATTTGATTGAGACAAAGCCGGTAGCATAGTCTTTATCCTCATGTTTTCTTCTCATGTTTACTTATCTGTAACTGAAGTTACTTGAACTCAAGCCAGACACAATATTTTGGCTGTCACAACAAATTATATTGCAGAGAACTGCATTCTCCAACATAAGGACATTAAAAAGTAAGCCTTCTTGTCCCTTTCTCTCTGCAAAAATTCTCAAAAGAACATAAACTAAAATAAAACAAGCAAAATTTCGTATCATGTACTTGCCTCTAATTAAAAAAAGTTAGCGAAAATAGAAAAATTTAACTTGGAATACCTGATTTTTCAAACTATTTTTAGGTTTTCATAATGGAATAATTAGCAAAAAACATTGCTTAAGCAAGCAAAATCACTGTTTCAAACGCCTAACTGCTTATGTAAGTAATAGAATCGTGAAGCCACTTCTCTGATGTCCTGTTCCAGTTTGCTTATAACCAGTTCACACAGCACGCTCTAACTAGAGTCTCAGATGTTGACAAGTCATAGTTGTGGAATTCAGCCCTAGTGTAATCATTCAGGGAAGAGTCTGATGTAAAACATGCTCATTAATGTGGTCACTATAAGGCTCTTAGGGAAATTATCAAAACTTGCTACATTCAAAAATTTTCTGAAGTATCTGGGACCAGATTCTCTTCAACCAGTGGCAAGGAGAACTGCCCTCAGATTAGACTCGTGCTTTGGTTTCCTATTTCCCAGGTACAGGTAAAGAGCAGGAGAAAATCAGCCTCATCACTTTTTGTTAGAAAATAAGAGTATTGAAGTAATGAAAAAGAAGATAAAATGTTCAAAAATCATCTGCGAATAAAGAAATACTGTCTGTTTGCTCAGCACTACAAATTAGCTTGTTAATCAGTATTCAAAGGGTTCTATTACAAGGACTGAAAACAAAGGCAACACTAGTAGAGTTGATCAACCACAAGCTCCTGGGATTTTTAGTCTGGTTCCGTAAGGTGTTCACTGTGTACCCCGATTAGGGTATTGTGCGCTTCACAGAAGAATGCCCACATATGCTCACAGCTGTACTGAAGCAGCAGTCTCACTATCACCTGGCTACACGTGTCACTTTAATCCAAAGGGTACTATTAAGACAAGTACAATGGAAGCTTTTCTCTCTCATTACCTAATTCTGCCATGGACACAGTTGGAGAGGTCTCCCCATTTGTAAAAGAACAATAAGGGAAGAAGCCCGATGCTGGTGTGTAGTCACATATTGGTTCTGGTTTGATTCCATTAATATCAAGACCCGACTGATCTGGAGAAGGCTGTATGTCTAAGTAGAAGCTGCTAACTGCAGAGTCTGCTTTGCTACCTTCAGGGGTATGCCCATCAATGTAATTACTGAGGTCATCATGTAGCTCTGTTAACCCATTGGTGGTGATATTGTATGTTGGTGTTAGTGGTTCTGCCTCTCCTGGTTGCTGCTGATGATCTCGCTGCTGCTGCTGCATTCGATGTTTCTGCACCTCCGCATACAGGCTGTCCCTCTGCTTCTTTGACATTCGACCAAACTTTACAGCTGAAATACAGACACGCAATGTATTACTTTTCTACAAATCCACTAGTGTATTTTAATTGTCTTGGGTCTTTGAATACTACACGTAAAGACGCGGTATAAAAGGCAAACAGCAGGATGGGCAGACCCAAGAATCACTTCTGTCAGTCAGTTACACGTAATGTAGCTGCAGCATCTACTCTGTAAAAGACCGTTTTAACGTGCTACTTAAATGGACCATTAGAATTCACTGTTTTAGCTTAATTCGTTAACTTTCAACTTCTATAACTGAAAAGATTTTCTCTTATATATCCACCGAACTTGACAGGTACATCTCTTCAGCATTCAAATCCTAACTGGAAAAGTAGAAGCTAAGATGGAATGTGACGGCTTGAGATGAACTGTCCAATTCCTGCTAGCTGTGTAGTTATACTACAGAGTGAACCTAGAGTTAGGTACAAACATGTGGGGTCTATCTCAAAGAGTATCAAAAGCAAGCTTTATTGATATTAGGACTGAAGCACATGGGAAGAACCACAGAACCCGCTTTCAGTGAGGCTTACTGTGACAAGCAAAAATGTTTACCCGGTGAATTATCTTTAAAACTGTATGTGCGTGCACGTGTGTGTATAACACTCTGCAAAATTATTACTACTTTCAGAAGTACTACTATTAAGCGTAAGCCAGAAGCAACCAGTTTGGCACATCCAGGGAATTCCTAAGAACGTGGTATGTAATTTCTGGGACCTGTATCGGCTGTAAAAGCCTCATCATTTAGGAAGATGACTACCACCTTGTACTTTTCTACAGGAAAGCAAACATGTTGGAGGGACTAGTCATTACATGATCAGCTGTTTCAGGATTTTAGTTTCATGCCCAATAAAAAAATTAAGACATCGTAATTCAAGAAGTAAATGTAATTTGAAAATGATCTCCTTAATCTGGCCTCGTGTACATAGAGTAATGCACATGTATTTGTAGAACACGTAGCGTTGCTGTCACTATTGCAGGGGAAAAGACTGAGTCAGATCTTCAAATTGGGGAAGCAATGGCAGCTTCATTACATCTATGGGGGAGGCGTGCAAATATCAGCTGCAAATCCAGTTCTAATTGAGTTACATAAGCTTCCATTTTACAGAGGTGGGTTTTCATTATTACACTAGGTGTAATTTTGAGCTTAATATTAACAGCGCTGGAACACATTTTCTTCACAATTCTATCTTTGAAAAAAACACTGCACTATCTTCTCTTTGCATTTTGTCCATTACTCATTATACACACGTTTAAACTTCCCTCTATATTGTGAAACAGTTCTGATCTGTACCAATACGGCAATCAGAGCGTTACTTGCAACTATAGTATGTCGCTTGAATTGGAATGAACACATAGAGGAAGTATTAACATTAGACTAAAAACTGCATCTTCGAGAAGTGACCAGAGGCAAAGCTCTTAACAGGGAGCTACACTAGATAAGTAGGAAAAAAAAAAAAAAATCTAAGAACTTCATACATGCCCCGATTTATATATATCTATTTATGTGAATATATAGCAACATATAAAAACCACTCTATGATCTCAACTATCGGCCCAATGCACAATTAACCTTTAAATCCTATGTTGTTTTAGTTGAACACACAGTATACTAAACATTATTTTACTTTTTTGCAATTAAGCTATGTGTTAGCAGAGCTTACCATCTCGAGACATCCCCACAGCAAGGCATTTCTGTAATCGACAGTGTTGGCAGCGGTTTCTACTAGTTCGGTCAATCAAACAGTTCTTCTGACGAGGACAGGAGTACGTAGCATTGCTTTGCTGACTCCTCCTGAAAAAGCCCTGTAATAGAATTGCAAAATACAAATCAAGAAGCTGTTAACTGGTGGAGCAAATAAAGACTCTGAAAGGTAGCATACCTAATAGAAAATGAAGTTCAAGTGCACTATAGTCAACTAAAGGAAGTTAAGAGGTTGGTTTTTTTTTTTCCTCTCCTAGAAACAAACGAAAAAGAGTAACTAGTAGGGAACAGTTCATAAAAAAGTGTTAGGACACATGAAGGAATTACACACTTTTTCACTGATTTTACAGATCCCATATTACATATGGTACATTGATTCTTTCCAAGTGAGATGAAACTAATTATAGACCTAGATTTCCTATCTTTCCTGGGTCAGCATAGATCTCCAGAATAGGGAAGATTCAACAGCTAGTTAATTCAACAGCTGCTACCCTGTTCTGCTCTTTGGAGATAACAATAGCAGGTTCTGATGTTCAGCCTCACCAATGTATGTATGTGTTTAAAAATACAGAGTGTGATGCTGAGCAGTTCCTTCTACAAAGAACAATTTTTTAAAATATTTTTTCTTATTTAGTTTCATGCTGACAACCGAGGTTTTGTTCAACTCAGTACAGGATTTAGAATTTTAAGGAGGGGGGAAGCTGAAACAGATTTTATGTATTACCTCTCTTCTGAGTCAACTGCAATGGGTACACCCATCTCCAAAGAAAGTTAATGCTGGAAGGTTACGCAGTAGTTACAACTTAGTTCTCCCCATTACAATGGTGCATGTTATTAACCCCTATGCCAGCTGTTTGCTTTGAAGTTCATTCCATCTTTTTGCCACAGACTGTCCAAACATAAGCTGGTGTGTGTGTAATACCTACTTCACAAGGATTCTGCGAAGTTGTAGTCATTCTAAAGAGGCATCTGAGATCAGTGAGCACAGTATTTTAGTTGTATGTTGCCACATAATGGATTAATTAACAGCGTTGCAAAGAAAATACTTCCTCAGAAAGGCTGGGCACCTTTTAATTAAAGTTGGACTTTTACCAATTTTTTATTTATTCAAAGGCCACACTCTGGAGTCCCTCAGCACATACACACTCTGTCCAGACACTTGGTGAAATAAACAACAGGAAGGACTTCTGCATGACAAGTAAGAGACTTCCCAGCAAACTTCCTGCAGACAGAAACATGACAAAACACTGAGATAAAGCTCCCTGCTCCATCTTATGAGGAGGGCACCAGTCTGCGTCAATTATGCCCCTCTTATTAAAGCTTTAATAGGGAAATATGGAGTATAAAAAAAAAATGAGGAAACTGAAGATGCCTGTCTTCAATCTTGTTTTCCTGTACGTTGTTTCTCACCCATTTATTCTGGTCTTTGTTTCTATATCATTGCACTTTCAACTGTTTTTTAATGTTTGTCAATAGGAAGATGATTGTCACTGAGACTGAAAGAATTGCACGTATTGAGCTCTGATCAAGTGCATTTCACCCTAAAGAAAACCTGAAATGCCATGGAAATTTCTACCATTCCAATTTCTACCATACCAAGCATCGTGACTGATCCCTCTGGAGGAACCAACTCTTAGGTAAGAAGATAGCTTGATTTCCATTCTGTTAGCACCCTTAGTGGAGCCTGTCACTCCAGTGCAAGTACACATGCAAGTGCAATGCAATTCACTAGAAAAACAGGACTAGGTATCGACCTGACCGGTGACTTACTGATCAAGGTTCTGCATCTCCACATTATCAGTCCCTTAAAATTTCGGTTCTCCAAACACTTTAACAGTTGCATTGAACAACATGCTCACATACGAACTGTATGAAATCTTCTGCCACCACTGAGATCCTGAAAGTCAGCTTAATCAATATGTAAAATGAACCTGGCCCAATAACCTCAAAGATCTATATGTTTTCCTTTAACTGGGACGTATACCGAGCCTGTATTGCCAGTTTGGCATATTTCTCTTTATTAAGAATATTCTTGTCAAGCTGAAGATTATTTTTAGTATTATAATGGAGAAAATACTGGGCTGTTTGCTTTTCCGGATTTTCCCTAGAGACACAGCTGCTCAATACATTTTAGTGTACAATATATCAGCTAAGTTACAGCTTGAAGCTAAATTTTCAGTAGAGCAGAACTGCCTGAAACTGGGGCCTTTTAAAAGCACTTGCACTTTACAAACCAGAGATGTAGTGGAGTGCTTTTAAAAACAAACCCTACAACATTATGTGGGCATGTTGAAAACAGCAGCAGTAGCTAAAGCAAAGAAAAAAAAAAAAACAAACCAGAAACCTTGCCTCAAACTTCAGAAATTAATCCAAACTTGTCTCAAAAATAGACACATCTGAGATTTGGGATTGAATTGCCAATGAAGTTAAACTGAGGGTTTTTTACTCTCAAAGTTGTCATTTATTTGTGAGTTTTCTAACTTTTTGGTGGTCCTTGGGCTCTCATATCATTATAAGACATGTGGGGAAGCCCCTATTACAGGAGCCTTCTGTAAGTAAATACAGTTTCTTCCTAGGCTGGGTTTTTTCCCCCTTTTATTAGAAGAAGAGAAGGAGAGATGCTATATTCTGTTGTTCTATTTCCTCTCTTTTGCCAGAGGCAAAGAGCTAGCTATAATTTTTCCACGAGGAAGGAGGAGGTGGATGCATGCATGGTACACGTGTATACATTCAAGCATTATGCAAACCGGCCCAGGCCACATGCTCTTAATTGCATGCATGTTCACAACCATTATTTCACATTCAGACGATTGCCTAATGGGCCACAGGCAGAGTGGACCCCTCTTGATCAAACACATGAACAAAACCACTCCTGCACTAAAAACCATCACTGTGTTACACCACTCTGACTGATGGCACGGTCTGAACCACGGTCTCTGGTAGAAAGCACTTGTATGAGTGCATGGAGCCCTGCTTCCTTCTGATGTCAGTATAAAGATCCAGCTGATTTGATGAGGCATCGTTGAGCTTTGCATGTCTCCCTTTTTATGTAGATGTATTAACACAGTGCCAGAAGAAGAGCAGAGCAGATTACAAGCCATAGCTTCATCTCTGCATTTCAGACTCCTATTTATACACAACACAATATATGGTTTTTCATATGCTGCCAAGAAATCAAGTTTGGGAAAAAAGGGCGCAAGAACTTTTCATCTGCAAGTCAGTCTGAATAACAACTTGTTAAAAAAGAACTTTGAAATGTAAATAGCAGTTTTCACAAAGTCTATTAATAGTCTCAAGAACTTCACTGCTCAGTGGCTTAGAATTACAGATGTTTGTGCCTAAGCTTGCTCCTTAGCAGGGGAAAAGCCAGTTGTGCTTCCCTGATGTCCCAAATGGCACAGCACAGACTCCCTCTCCGCTGCGGCACAGGCTGAAATGCTGATCTCATGTTTGGTTTTTTGACAAATTTTCATTTAATGAATTGATTCCTACAGTTCATTAACATACCCACTTCCACTTCTGTATACACATATGTCTTAATTAGCTGCTCATTGGCTGTTTAATTACAAGAAAACAGCTGACAGCTGCCTTGCTGCATCCTAATGGCAGACGTTTTGGAATGACTGTATGCAAGCCTGTGACAACAAAAGCTTATTCATAATCCCGTGATTTATGGCTAATACTTAAAGACTTCCACGTATCATTAAGTTTTGCAATATTCTGAGCAATTAACAATTAGGTGGGAGGGGGTTCATTCTTTTACTGTTTTCTAAAGCAAACGATCGCAAATTTTCTTCAAAGAAACATCAGAAAAATATACTGTCATATGAAAGACAGGTGAACGTTCAAATTGGATTTTTAACCCTTTTATGACAATGAGCACATTTTAGTTGTAAAGGGAGGAGAGTGCTGCAACAATATTATTTAATAAACTTTGTTAATAAAGTATTTGATAACAAAGGTATAGTGCCACTGACACTAGAGAAAAAATGTTCAGTTTTATGTAAGTAATAAAGACTGGAGTGAGATTGTGTTTATCAGGTTATACAAGGCTTCTGACTAGCCCTTTCTGTAACATGGCTCATCTCTTTCCTAACATGTTTTGCTTGAAATTGGCTAGGCAAAAAATTAAAAAAATAAAAACTTCAAAAGCATGAATTCAAGGTAAATGTTTGCAACGCCTATATGACACTCCATGTTCAATATAGTAATGAAAAACTGGCTAGTAAAGAAAGTGAATGAATGAAACGAATGAACAAAAGTAAAGCAAGATGGGAAGTGACAATACATCGGGTATTGTTTTCTGAAGTAACACACACAGACATTCCTTGTAGTTACAATGAACAAGACCATCTTAGGTCTTGAAAGACACAAGAGATAAAAGCCAGCACCTATAAACCTTTGAAAAGATGAGAAATGCCCAGAAACGCACTGCATGGATGGTTTTATGAGACCAACTGCATACAGTCAAGTAAAGAGAGGGATCCCACTAATGCATTTGTGAGTCAGTTGGGCATGAACTGACACTATTGACAGCAAGACCAAGTTAAGTGCACCTGCAAATCAGAAGACATAGTTCATTAACAAAAACTTCATTTCAAACTAAATGCTTTGCTATGCCCTTTTGAAGCATTCAGGTATTTTCTGACAATGCTGAACCGGATTCAACTTTCAGCTATGAGAAAAGAATACAGATGTGTACTAACCAGTCTCCTTTCTCAGCATGGTCCCTAATATAGAGCAAAAGGTTGTTAACGGGTTCCCACAACTAACGGTTGAGGAAGTGCTCCACACAGATACTAGTTTTTTCAGTAGTGCTACTACAATAGTAGTATTTCCAATCTTACACAGGAGAATAAATTTTTATTTCTGAGTCGTGGTACAGTTTTTGTGTCATTCTTCACCCATGCTTCTGAGTAGAAGTCTTATATGATTAATCTCATCTTCCCTTTTCCCCCATTATATGTTGTATACTGGGCATCAGCAATGGTTGGATAGAAAAAAACCCTCTCTCTTAAAATTTATTTTATTTATAATAAGCCACAGGAGCCGTCCTAGATAAAGTATAAAACAGAGCCTGGCTAAAAACTTATTTCTTTCACTAAGGGGGAAAAAGAAGAGGGGGTGTTAAATTTTATTTTTTTAAAGGCAGATTCAAATTCATCTGAAGAGGTTCATGGGTTAAGAGTACTCAATGATGTTTGTGCAAAACACAGCCACTAATTTCATAAAGACAGCCAGTAACATCATAGCAAGATAGGAAATGAAAACTTCTCAGGAAACACTAATTGGCTTCATTACAAATCTTCAATTCCAGTTACGTGAAACACAATATAACCACAAAAACTGTTCAGAAAACTTTCAATTATGTGAAATGCCAAGGGTCATAAACCTGTAGAAGAGCAACAGGAGCAGCAAAAGTCAATTTGACAAGAGCTTGTCTGTGATTTCACACATGATATAGATTAAGATTGCAAAGGAGGTCTTTGCAACTAAAACTTCACTTTAGGTTTTAAATAAATTGTATTTCTGGTGGTTATTAGTAGTTACACAGTAACACTTAAGTTAACATTACTATTAAGTAACATTAAAGTTCACAGCAAACCGGAGCGAAAACCGGTAAGAGCCGAAAACATCCCACTTTGCTGCTGCTGCTGCTGCTGCTGCTGCCTGTAGATCATTCTCGACAGGCCTGGCTTGAGAGGGCAGCAGCACAGCTGTTCAATTCTGATGACTAAGGCCCTTATCCTGCCATCTGATGCACATGGATGGGTTTGTAGCACCTGTGCAGAACCTCCCTGACTTCTCTGGGACTGTCTGTTGCTGCAGGACACCGGCTCCAGCAATCAGAGCGCAGGACTGGGAACTAGGTCTTCGTAGCAAAGCACTTTTTACAAAAGACGGTTTAGCATAACATGAAGAGCAATGTAAGCATGCTCAAACCTGCAGAGATCATAGCCACAGAAAAGCTGGGGAAAAAAACACACCAATACACACCTGGCTCCTTTGGCAGAAGCCAAGCTATGCCAACTTTTTCACCAGCCAAAATAGTTCTGCTGGGTGAGACTTTGTTGACATTACTGTGGAAGAGTGTAGCACAAACAAAATCCATCTGCTACAGTAGGGCATTTTAAATGCTGTCTAGGCTGCGATCATTTAAACTCTTCCTGTGACTTGTGCCCACTAGCACTCTGCTATTTTGCGGGTCATCTGGGCTCTGGCATTAAAGAAGCGTGAGCTTCAGACTTATTTCCCTCCTGAAAGGGAAATAACTTAGTTAACTAAGTTGATATTCATTGGCTTTAAAATTTTGCCTGAAATTGTATGGCTAGAAGACTTTATTCTGCTACTCCAAGAGAAGGAGAAAATACCTAACTTCATCCATTGGGCCACTGTCTTACTTATTCATGCACACTCTGCTTTCAAGGTTCAAACAGGTTTCAGTGTGCTGAGCATACTTGCCTGCTTGCCTTCCCTTCGCCGTTTCCCACCAGCTGACTGTTCTGGTGGGATTCTCAGGAGCAGACCGAGGATTGCACAGAGCTCCCAGAGAACTCAATTTATACAGAATTCGAAGGAAAACCATTTGTTCTAAAATGTACAGAACTGCACACGCATTTCTCACTATCAGGCTGGCATCTGTTGTTCTGACTGCTGGAGATACACAAAGGACTTTTCTCCTAATAACTCACATTTGCATTTATTCCTGGGAAAGTACAGTCACTCTGATGGAGGAATGCTCAATGGATATGTCTGCCTCTTACCCGCGGTGCTAAGTGCCTACCAGCTATGTACTAACTAATGTGACTGTAAGTATGGTGTGCTCAGTTGCTTCCTTCTGCAAGCAGCTGTCCTGCTGCTTTTGGTGGGGGCTTTTCTCACATACAGGACTTCGGAGAAGGCAAGGCCAAAGACCTGCATGAAGACAAAGCAAAAGATCATACAGCTGGCAAATTTCCTTTCTTTTGGCAGCCTGTTCCTGTTCTGCAACAAGCCATGTTGAGAAAGGCCTGTTTTCTGCACAGACGAGCGTTAGCATCATGCTAACCTCAATTTGTTGACAACGATGTTCATTGTGGATCTTGAGGCAGTCTCTCAAGTATACTGGTCCCAGGCCACTTAAGGATTAAAGAGGTCTCAGACCTTGAACATAACTTGATACTCTTTGACAAGATAGCCATAAAGCAGAATTCTCACTGCAAATGTTTGCCACTTCACACAGCTGAAATTTGGTAAGTGCTCCTCAACCACATAAAGCTGAAAAAAGTAACCAGTTTATTATCAATGCATTTTTAGTGCATTTCTTCCATTTTCCATAGCAACAGCAGTTACAAAGGGCAGAAGGTGCTGTCCTGTATCATACTAACATTCTTAGATTTTTTTTTTTCCCCTTCCTTCTTACCAGTACTTCCATGAGACTGAGAGAATGTGTTAATGAAAACACAAAAAGTCTTCCTTGGAAAAACACAAAAGGAATCTATAATGTGAAAGCAAGAAAGTTACTTTTTGAAGATGGGTGGTAGTAGCAAGCACGTCAGGACAGCAGACTAAAAACTGTCATAAATATAAATTCTTCACTCCTAAAGTGTATATTAACAGCGGAAAACCTATCAGCATGGGATTGCAACACGTACATACATGAAGAAAGCAACAAGCTAGAGCACAGCTGTGCACACCATGCCATTCCCAAGCTAGTGCTGTAATTTTGTACCAGTGATAAAAAGGAGTGATTAGCTTCACAGCACTTTGGCCTAGTGTTAGTGTTGTCCAATTTAATTCTTGGTTGTGAGAGACAAATGAAACAAAATATAAATACTTCTAGTGTAATCCTTGTTCACTAGAGTTACTGAAGGTACAAATCCAGGAAAAAATCCAAAGCCTAAACCTTACACGGCAACAGTTGCATTGCAAGGAAGCACTGCTTCCACGAAGACCTGACTATTCTTAACACCAGTAGCACGTGTTATTTGTGCAACATCATCTTCCATACCAAACAGAATAGATTTGTAACTAGCAGATTACAAAAGAAAATTGAGAAGTTGGAGAGCTCTCACGTATTTCAACACAGCTTCTTAGCAATTTCCAAAGCAAAAATGGAGAGGGAGATTCAAGAAAGCCACAAACTCCCTCTCAAGTGAATACACAGAACAGATTTTTTTGTCGTATGCTAGCAGCAGGTCATCTTTCTGTATCTCTTCTGCTTACTCACTGAGAGACAGTTTACGGCACACACAGCACAACTGCGTGATTTTTGAAGCTTGTCCTGAAATATGTGTGTGTGTGTGTGTGTGACAAAATGCCCTATTTAAAATCCAAATAAAACCAGTACTTCAGAATCCCTAATAGATTTCATATTCTTTGAAATGGAATCCACCAATCCAACTTCGGTGCAATGCTTGCTCTTGAAAAAAAGGAAGGAAAATAATCACTATCAAAAGGCTAAATGGTGTTTTAAGACTTAATATTTTAGAAGCTTACCTTGCAGCCTTCACATGTAATGACACCATAATGGATTCCTGATGATTTGTCTCCACAGATCTTGCATGGAATAATTTCAATTTGAGCTGCAACAGAAGCACGCAACCAGTTAATTACATTTTCTTTTAAACACCTTATAAAAGCATTCCCTGATCAGCATTTGTACAGTGAAAACTAATAACCTGCTAAACATTATACTGCATTAACTATTCATTGCTGAACTGCAAGGGTCCCCTAGAGCTTTGGACCAAATTATGGCTGCTCGTTATATAATAGCTTTTGGGTTATTAAAATGGGTCATTTGAGAAGGTGTTTAAGAACCCACAAGAAGGCTAGAATCAGCATTTCAAAGCCAAAAAGAATAGAAGAGTTCACATTTCGGCCAAAGAGCTAAGACGACACTAGAAACGTTTCTCCCAATCTTATTCCTGTGAGATTGTAAAAGGTAATTTTAAAGTTTGCCCTGCCTGAAAATGAATGCAACTCCTTTACCAGAGGGGACACCATCATTCCATCCAGTTCACATGAGTGGCCAATCCAGAAGAGAAGTACAAGGTAAATAGCAGCTACGTTTTACACAAGAAATCCAAAATTCACATATCTGAATTTAAAGTGAATTATCAGTACATATTTGTGTATTAGCTACCTCAGAACAAACGAGGGAGGAAAAT
>VYZW01054099.1:0-15730 GCA_013401315.1 Balaeniceps rex | reverse complement strand
CCCCCGGCCCTCAGGGCCCCGTGCGAGCCCTGGGGGGGTACAGGGACCCTCCAGCAACACGGCACCCCTCAGCCCCAGGCCTGCCCACGAAAGGGGGGCTCTGGCCCTGCCTGCCCCCCCCAGGGAGCACACAGCCCGTGACAGGGGTGGGGGTCCCACCTCGCTGGAGTCGGGTTTGGGGCAGGTGGGTGCAGGCTTTAGGACATCACCTCCGATGGCACCACCACAACCTCCCCTGCAGGGGATCGAGGCCAGTGCTGATGCCAGGCTGAGGGGTTAACCTGCAGCCAAAGATGTCTGTTCATTCTGAAACCTACTGATGGCAATTAATGCTGTGGTACCTTTTCCCTGGCACAGAGGGGCACAGGAGGGCACTACCAGGGTGCCACCCTCGCCCTTGGCAAGCAGGGTACCGGAGCAGCCCCAGGGCCTCCCTCTCTACTCACTCGCTCCCAGGCAGGGGGAGCTCCTGGCCAGTACCCCCCCACTGGCCTTTCCCTGCCAACTGCTTCCCAGAATTGGTGCTGCCAGGGTTGCAGCTCAGACAGATCAGCCTCTAATCTGGGGAACAGCCTCCAGTTAATTATTCTGTACCCTCTGGGCCATGGCCAGGGTGACTCAGCAAGAGGCAGCCCAACACACCTAAGACCAGCCCAGCCCCGAGGGGGGCCAGCCCACCCTCGCCTCCATCCCCAACAGGGACCCCCACCTGCAAGACCAGGCTCCCCCCCCCCAAGAGAGAAGGTTGTGGGGGAAACCTGGCTCATCTCTCCCCTCTCCTGCCCCAGGGGGGACAGGAAGCAGGGACAGGGACCCTCCACAGGTCCTGCCACTTCTGTGCCCGCAGGAAAAGGAACGCTTGGGGACATGGGGGCTCTGCTCCGCAGCCAGGGTGCTGGCAGGGCTGTCCACTCCACCACAGGCCACCCCGTGGCATAGCTGGTGAGGGGGGCCCAGGGGGCCTGGCTCCAGGCACATCTGACCCCCTTGCCACCCTCCCAGCCCCAGGGTGGGGGGTACCTACCGTCTGCCTTGGGGTGCCGGGGAAGGCTGGCCCCTGCCTGGGCTCTAGGCTGGCACCCCCACGCCAGCCCAGGCGCAAGGGACATGGGACGGGGGGCGGCAACAGCGGCACACGGGGCATTATTTAGCAATGTTCTTTTATTTCCAGTTTTAAGGTGAAAAGATGCCTTTAAATCTTCAATTAAATACTCCATAAAGAAAAGAAAAAAAAAAAAAGAAAAAAATTATTTACAAATTCACGTGACCAGTAATTGAAGCCTTGTTTTAATAATTACACGTGCGGCTCGTCACATCCGGCGCTCTATAAATACAGGGGACGCGGATGGGGGGCCGCCCCGTCACTTGCCCAATTGTGGCCTTAAACGTTTGGGAGGAGGATGGGGGGCTTTGGGGGGGAGGAGGGGACTCAGCCTGGCCCAGAGAGAAGGGATCCCCCCCCCTCCTCCCCGGCACCCTCCCCAAGTGTCAGAGCAGGAGCTGGGGGGGAATGATTTATATTTAAAATAAAAAAAACCATAGAGGGGGTGTCCAGGCAGTGATGTAGGAATAGAGAGAGGACAGGGGAGGGGGAGAAATCACACTCCTGTCCCCAAACCAAATTTAATAAGTTTATATATATATAATCTCTCTATATTTCAGCAAGAAGTGGGGAGGAGAAAGAAGAGGGGGGAAAGGAGGGGAGAAATATGTCCCCATCCCATCCCCCCTCCCCATGACATGAGTCCGGGGGTGCTCTGCCCCGCTCCCGGAGACCTGGTGTGCCTGTGCTAGGAGGGGGGAAGAGGAGGAGCCCCAAGGGGACCCACCGCAACAGCCGCCTCCATCAGCATCCATTTATTATCATCATGACAAACTACTACAGGCCTCGCAAACAGAACCAGAATGGGGGGAACAGGGAGAAGAGAACTGAAGAGAGAGGGGGGCTGCGGGGGGCACAGCAGGTCCCTCGGCCCCAGCGTCAGCAAGTCCAGGGGTGGGAGGGGATGGAGTCGCTCCCCAGGGTGCCCCACTCTCTCTCCCCTCTTCCCCCTCCTCCTCACGGATGCTCAGTTGTTGTCCGACTCGTCCTCAGCTTCCCGGAGCCAGGTGAAAAAGGCCGTCACGGATTTGAGAGCCACCCCTTTGCCCTGCTGCTCGGCCGGGTCCTTGCTGGACTCCCACTTGTAGAAAGCCTCCTCCTTGATGACGTCCTCGTCGTAGAGGGCATCAAAGAACATCCGCAGCAGGTCTGTGGGGGGACAAAGCAGGGCCCCTGCCATTCCCCAGCCACCAGCCACCCTGCTGGGGTGGGGACACGTCTGCCACCCCCCTCCTCAGCCCACCCGTCCCATGACACTCACTGGGAGGCTGGTCCAACTTCACCACCAAGGCTTGCAGGGCATAGAGCGCCTGGAGCTCCTTCTGCTCGTCCCGCAGGTACTTCTGCAGCAGCTTGGCTTGGTTGCGGATCACCAGGGCGTCCACGCGGTAGGGGTTCTCAACTGCGGGAGATGGGGCATGAGAGGGGGGCAGTGTGGGCAGGGGGACACCCCCCCACACCTCACCCTGCTACTCACAGACGATGGCTGAGTGGCACACAGACGTCATCAGGGCCCTGATAAACGTGTTGGACGAGACCTGCTGCTCACTCAGGTTGGCCTGGAGGAGAGGGTAAGAGGGGCTGTGAGGTGGGGAGGGAGCCGGGAGGGAGCCCCGGAGCCACGGGCACTGCACCCACAGCCTCACCTCGATCCAGTCATGTATTCTTTGGTTGTTCGGGTTCTCCTTCAGCAGTTTGTCCATTTGCTTGCACAGCTCCTCCGAGGTCAGCTCCTTGCGGCTCGGCGTGTCCGAGCTGTCCCCCATCGTGTACTCTAATTTCTGGGGGAGCAGGCAGAGATGAGCTGTTAAAGGCAGCATGGGGGAACACCATGCTCCCGGCAGCAGGACCCCCAGGGTCTCCCCATGGCCTGTCTCTGCCCCTTGCTGCCACTGAGCTCCCACCTGCTCTGTGACAAATTTGTTGACATCCTGGTCCTCGGGCAGGAATTCCTTCCAGCTCAGGCCCCCATCCCGCCACAGCTTGCCTGCGGTCTTCTGGCTCTGCAGGACAAACAGACAGTCAGCATTAGCATCCCATGCCCTCCATCTTCAGGGAGGGGGATACTGTGGCTTGGCCATACCACCCCCATGACGCAGACACAGCAAGGGATGCCCCCTGCCATCCCCTCTGGTGGCAGAGGGGTTCAATCCCCACATGCCAACCGGCCCCCCCGAGCAGGCTGCCAGTCCCCGAGGCAGCGGCTGGCAGCTACGCAAGCTCCGTGCACTCACCATGCCCTTGCACAACAAGCCCAGCACCTCAACCAGCAGCGTGGTGGCCTTCCCAATGGGCACCAGGGGCTTCGTTATCTCCCTGCAGGGCACAAGAGACCTGTTTGAGCTACTTGCCCCCAGGAGCCCCCCTGGCACCCCGTGGCAGCCCTACAGAGGGGCATAGCCCTCACCTGAACAGCTCCTCCATGGGGATGCCTTCCTCTTGCAGGATGGGAGTGATGAGCTCAGCCAGGTACAGCCAGATGTGCGGGATGTCGATCTCCATGTCTTCTGCGACCTCCAGGATCTCCCGTAACCTGCAGGGCAGAGGGGGGTCATTGGGATCCAGCAGGCCCCATGCCTTCAGCTGGGAGGGATCCTCAGGAGGTCTCAGCGATGAGCCCTGCTCAAGGCAGGGCCGAATTCAAAGCCGGGCAAAATACCAGCTCGGGGCCAGGCTGCCTCAGCCCCTCACCCTTTGTAGTACTGCTCTTTGGAGAGCGTGCCCGCCTTCACCAGCTGGCACAGCAGGACCCCCATGTGCTCGCGGGAGATGGTGCTTCTCTCCAATGTGGACTCGATGCCGTTCTGCACGAAGATGTAGAGCGAGGAGGGGCTGCCCAGCTCCTGCACGCACTGCAGGGCCTCCTGTGGGGAAAAGAGGGGTCAGTACTGCCCCATGGCCTGCCCCAGCTCCCCCCTTCTTCATCCAGGCACCACCGGCACCCTGCCCAACAGCACTACGTCCCAGGGAAGTGGAGGGCATGTTATGGGGGCCACAGGGTGCTGTGCCTGGCCATCCCCTCCTCTCACCTTCATGTCATTGATGTGCAGATATTCCTCTATGATCGCCTTGGATTTCTTCTCCAGCTCCTCTTCCGACAGCGCGGGCTTGGGAGATGCTGCGGGAGGTGCTGGCTCTTGCTTAACTGCGAGGAGAGGGCAAGGATCAGGCACCGCCTGGGACACGCAGAGCCCCAGACTGCAGCCAGACCCCCAGGACACCGCTCCTCCCCAGCTCACTGGTCTCTCGGCTCCTGTCCCGTTCCTCCGTCATGCTAGCGGCCTTGCGCACGGCCTCGGGGCCGCCCTGCTTCTCCCGTTCTCGGCTCCTGTCCTCTGTCTCTTTGCTGAAGCTCCTCTTGGTGATGGCAGACCTGTTCCTGTCTGCCCGCTCCCCCCGGTCGGGACGCTCCAGGCGGTCGCTGCCCTTCTCCGAACGCGACTCCCGGTCCCCTCTGTCCCCAGCCTTCTCTGACCTGTCGCGGCTGGAGCTGCTCCTGGGTGGGAGGAGGAAGGACACAGCGTGAAAAGCTCATCGCCACCCTCCCTGACCCCAGACTGCGGAGCTCTGCGAGGCAAGGCTGTCCCACTCCAATTCCAGCCCTTTCCAGGGCCTCTTCTAGCACTTGACCACCCTCGGGGAAAAAAAAAACAAACAAAACCAACAACTTTTCCCTGTTTCTCCCCTGTTCCAGCTCATGCCCCTTGCCTTTCGCTCTGTCCCTTGGCATGGCTGAGCAGAGCCTGGCCCCATCCTGCCCTCACCTTCCCCCTGCTGCAGATTGTGGCGAGATCCCCCTTTGTTTTCCTCTTCTCCTGAACAAACCCAACTCCAACTCTCCTTGGGGACCTCGTGGTCCAGCCTCCGCAGGACTCCCATCAGCCCATCAATATCCATCTGGTCCCAGGACCCCCAGACTGGACCCAGCACCCACGTGTGGTCCTCCAGGTGCCAAACAGCAGGGAGGAAGCCCAAGGTGGGGTCAGCCTTCTTTGCCACAAGGACTCACCACTGACTCCGAGCCCCCGCAAGGCCCCATCCTGCCACAGGGGTTTATTCCAGCCCAGACGCCGTATGTCGGTCAACACGTAGGCAAACCACTGCCTGATTCGGGGGGTTCCTCCCTGGGCTGCAGACCAACACACCCACACACCAAGGCAGGGCTGGCCCCTCACCTCTGCACCACGCGGCGGGACTCCAGGTTCTCGGCAGTGGTCGACTGCTGGAGCGCTGAGAAGCGGTTCAAGGTGCTCGTGGCTGGTCGCCCTGAATCAGATGCTGGGCATGAAAAGAGGGGAGTCTCAGAGTTCAGCACCTCCCCGGTACAGGAACTGCCAAGGGAAGGATCCCCCCTCCCACCCCATCCAGCAGCACCCAGCCAGCCCCATGCTGCCTACCTGAATCTGCGGGCTTCGCGCCAGACCCTCCGCTGCTGCCTTTGCCCCAGCTCAGCCGCCCGCCCGGCGCGAACAGCTGGTTGTTGGAGTCAATGGATCCAGGCTGCAGGTGGAGAGACAGCGTCAAGCTCTGAACCCCACACCAAGGCAGGATCTGAGCCAGGCAACCGGTTCAGCTGCCCACACTGCACCCCCAGCCTCACCTTGGTGATCTTCGTTAGCCGGCTGGTATCGATGGGACGGTTGCCCTTGCTGATGGGCACCGTGTTCCAGCCATCGTCTGCGACCAGGCTCCCGCGCCCACCTGGGCACAAGAGGGACAGATGTAAGGCACAGCCCGGCCTCAAGCAGTGCCCAGCAGGAGCAACCCACCCCTGGCAGCCTCATGTGCCCCCGAGCCTGGGCACTCACTGCTGGAGGACGGCCCGGGGGGTCCTCTCCTCTTATCCTTTGACATGAGCTGCTGCACTTTGATGTGTTCCCGATGCTCCTCCATCTCTGCTTCCTTGTGGATCTGATCGATGGTTTTGGGGCCCTGGTCTCCTCGCCGCGGCACCCAGCTATTCTGCAGAGGGCAGGGAAGGAGGGAAGAGGGCACTGAGCTGGCTGGAGGACGGAGGCAGAGAGAGACATTCCCCCTTCCCAGCCATCCCACCCTCAAAGCCTCAGGCCGGTCTCCTGCCTCGGCCATCACGGCTCCCCGTGTGCTGTGGCAGCTTTTGGCACAAAAGGGCTCAGTTTCCAGAGCCCCCCTGCATTAAACAGCCGCCGGTTACTGTGTGCCCACTACCACTACCATGCTAACCAAGGGCTGGGGGCTAGCATGGTGTCTCTGGGGCTGGCCACAGCTGACACACCCACCTCTCCCCTCCCAGGGACACATGGACTGCTGGCACTCAGAGGACACAGGCCAGCAGCTCCACAGGACCAAGCAGGGGACAGAGGACAGTCCCCACGCAACAGCAAGCCACGCGTCTTACCCGTCTGAGGTCAATCACATCCTGCAGCATGAAACGGATTCGGGATGATGTTTTCTTCTCTTTGATGATCTTCTCCATCTGATTGAAGTACTGGTCCATCCTGGGCTATAGAGGAACAGAGTCACGGTCACATCCCTCCCAAAGGCAAGGGCAGGGCAAGGCAAGGCAAGGCAAGGCAGGGCAAGGCAAGGGGTACCTTGGCCTTCTCAAAGTCCAAGTCCTTGCCAATGGTGGTAAGCAGGCGGCAAAGGCACTCAAGAGACTCCTCATCGTGGTTTTTGAGCAGCTTCACCACGCAGTCGTGCATGATGGCCTCCGTCAACATCTTCAGTTTGAAGAGCTCTCCAATGAACTTGATGTTGCCCAGGGATCGCCGGCGGGCCTTGTCCCGTGCCTCCTCCAGCTCATCCTTCATGCGCGCCTTCTCCTCGGGCTGCAGGGAGGGCACAGCAGGGCAGCTCAGAGCCCAGAGCTGCCCTGAGGACACCCATGCCAGCCCTCAGCCGCAGCCTCCCACCCCAACTCACAGCACTGGCATCATCCATCTCCTTCTGCCGCTTCTCAAAGATCTCATCATCGTCCTTGTCCTTCTCAAACTCTTTCTGGCAGCGGTTGAGCAGCAGCTTGCGGAAGTTCACAGTCACCGTGGGCTTGTCTGTTGTGGGCACTTTGAGCTGCAGGGAGAGGTACAACCCAGGCAAGGAGCATGAGTCATATCTCCCCCAAAAACTGGCCAGCTAAGGCCCAGGCACTGCTCAAACCAGGGACAAGCCACCCTACACCCTCATGATTGCCTTGCTAAGACTCTGGACTTGGTCCTCCATCCATGCACCCCAGTTTCCCCACCCCCACACAGAAGGACCTGCACCTTGCTGAGCTCAGCAGAGGCCCCTGAACAACCCCCTGCCAGCTTGGCATGAGAGCCCCCAGCTCCTGCTCACCCCCATAAGGCAACGGCACATGTTAGCATAGGCAACAGAGAAGTTTGGCTCCGAGATGGCCTTCTCGAAGACGAGGTCGATGACACCCTTGAGCCGCTCCTCCGTGTCGATGGACAACTCCATCACCTGCTTCATCAGCTGCTGGAACATCTGGGGTGTCAGCTTGTTGAGGATGCTGCGGACGCGGCGGAGCAGTTCCTGCAAGGACAGAAGAGTCAGCAAGAGCTGGACACGTCCTGCCTGCCCTACCACCGCCCGCCTGCCCCAGCTCCCACCTGCGTCTTTATGTTCTCAGGATCCTCCTCCTCAGAGGCACGCTTGCTGCTGGGTTTCCAGGCCTTCTCGGCCTTGTTCAGCTTGACGTCCTCATTGAGGGACACAGTGGCAATGATTTTGCGGGGCTCCTTCCTCTGGCTCTGCTGGGAGCGGCGGGGACCCAACCCTGAGGGCTGACATGGGGAGAAGAAACTCAACTCTTTGCTCTGGCACCAGCCGGGCCAGCTCCTGGGGTGTCCCCATCCGCCTGCTCAGATCCTCAGCTCCATCACGGACATCAGTGGCCCAGACACAGCGGCTCAAAGGCTTGATCATCACAGAGAGGCAGAGGGGGACGGCGTGGGTGAAGCGAGGAGATACTCACCAGGCCCCGGTTGCCCATGACGGGCCGGCCGAGGTTGGCAAAGGAGGGGGTGAAGTCAGGGCTGCAGTTCATGCCGCTGAGGCGGATGGGGTCGAGCGCCCGCAGTGGGGTCTTGTTGGCCTGCGAAGGTACACAGGGCTGAGGATGCCCGGGGGCAGAGGAGCGGGACGGATCCATCCCCCAGCCTCAGCGCCGGGACAAGGAACTGGAAAAATGGCCCCAGAGGTGCGCCCCCACACCAACCCCAGGCTCAAGGCTTGTTGCAGATGCTGCAACAGGACCCCGAGCACAGCAGGTCCCTGCCCTGCCTTGACAAGGCACAAAGAGGAGCCAGGCCCCCACCTGGGCACCACCCACGATCCCCCACCTTCCAGGGCCGCACCAACCTTGTCCAGCACCACGTCTGTGATCTGGGGCAGCCCCTCGGGTTTCTGCATGCTGGCGAAGATGAACTGGAAGCCCAGCAGGAACTCACGGTCATATCGCTTCTTCTCCTCGGGGTTCAGCGGTTTCCATTGCTCTGCAGTGGGGGGGAAGAGGGAGACCCTGATGTGGCCTGTCCCGTATACTCTACCCGAGCTGCAGCAGGTCCGGGCCCACCCAGGGACCAGCAAGGCGGGATGTAGACAACCACAGAGCTACTCCAGCCTGATACGCCATGAGCACAATGCTGCTTGCTTAGACGGAAATCCTGATGCCACCAGCTCCCTGCCTCCTGCCAGGACCCTCATGCTGGGGCCTCTGTCCCCCACCCCGTGCCAGGCTTGGCGACAAGATGGGAGGAGAGCATGAGGTTTAGGACAGCTGGACCGTGCCACCCCCACCCTCCCCACTGCTGGGTCCAGAGGTGGTGGCTCCCAGTGGAGGCCTGGGCCAAGGCACGGCTCACCTTCCTTGTAGCGGTACTTCTGGTCAGCAGCCTTGCCCTTCTCCGGGGCCAGCTTGTCCTCCTTCTCCTCCCATGTCTCCTCCGACTCTTCCTGTGGACGGGCAGGGGCCACGTCCTCTGCTTCACGGGCGGGGGCAGACACAGGGGGCTTGTTCTCTGCCTCCGAGGCACTGTCGCTGATCTGAGACTGCATCGGGAGGGATGAGGACAGCAGTCACCCTGCGAGCCTGGTCCTGCCCCCTCCACCCCGCACCCAGGCGTCCGCTCCCCCTCAGATCCTCATTACCATCACGAAGCATCAGTGGCCCAGACACGATGGCACAAAGCAGAGTTCATCACAGGAGGAGATGGGACACAGGGTGACCCCCCGACACCCCTGGGACACTCACCTCTTTAAAGGCATCCAGCAAATCGCCTACTGCCTCCTTCTTGTTCAGTTCCTTCATCCTTCGCTTCTTCTTTGGCACCGACACGGCGACTGCGAGGAGAGGCAGGGAGGTGAAGGACAGGAACCCTCCCAGTCCCCTACGCACCCTGACACTAGCTCCAGGGTCACCAGCGAGGCCCCAGTAACACCAGGCGAGCTTCAGGATGGGACTGCGGGGAGCCACGGGGACACGGCCCTGCCACCCCAGCACAGCCCCCGTCCTCAAACATGCTGTGCACCCACCTGGGCATCTGCAGCCCTGCAGATCCTACACACCACCCACCAAGGCACCTCGCTTCCTAAGCATGCGCCCCCGAATACACCCTGTACAGACGCACCTCATAGAATCATAGAATGCTTTGGGTTGGAAGGGACCTTTAGAGGTCATCTAGTCCAACCCCCGACCTCACACTGTCCAACCTCACACCTCACACCTCCAACCGTCCAACCTCACACCTCTCCCCATCCGTTGCTGTACACCAATTTACCCTGTGCCTCTCCAAAGCACCTCGTCCACACCTCTTCCCTAGCACAGCACTCCCCATCCTCCTCAGGGGATCCCTGTGGACACCCACACGCCTCTGCAGGGCAGCCCTTACAGGGACAGCCCCGTACAAAACCTCTGCCCCACATACGCTCCCCTCCCTGGCACCCCTATACACCACCCCATACAGAGGTGCTCCGTGGAAGCACATCTGCCCCCAGGTCACCCTTCTATAGCCCGCTGTATCCCTGCACAGGGTGCTCTGTACGAACACGTCCTGCGTACCCATCTCCCCCAGTACCCCTATGTAACCCCCACACTCCTGTGCAGGGTGCTTTAAAAAAAAAAAAAAAAAAAAAAAAGACAGACTTATCTTCACCCCAGCACATCCCCAGGGCACCCCACTTTCCCCAGGCACCCCTATGTACTTGCACACCCCTACACAGGGTGCCCCACACAGCTACAGCTCCGTAGCCCTCAGATACAACCCCAATACCCCCGCCCTGCACCCCCGCATAAGGCATCACATAGAACATGCTTCCTTCACGGCACCCCATTCTCCACAACACCCCACGCATACACCCCTCTATACCTGCCCCATACTCCTGCATACGGATGCAACCCCGACATCTCCCCCCATCTCGCCACCCACAGGCACCTTGTCCCCCCCTCAGCACCCCACATCCATGCGTCCTGGGTCACCTAACCCCCTCCCCGATACCCTCGCCGTACCCCATGCCTAGCACCACACCTGGGTGACAACCCCCCCATCACTCAGCACCCACCCTGGGGCACCCCACAGCCCCACACGCCCCAGTCCAGCATTCCCAACCTTGCATGGTCGCCTCCGAGGTCTGCGAAGGGGCAGGGGCCGGGCTCGAGCTCCGCTCCTGGGCCTCACCAGGGCCTTCGCTCTCCTCCTCCTCCTCCTCTGCCGGTGGGGAGGCAGGGGTGCCGGGCTGGGCTGGCTCCTCGGGCTCTGAGATGGGGCTGACATCCGACTCGGGCTGCTCCTCACTTGGCTCCACTTTGCCGGTGCCCTCCACCCCATTGGGCAGGGGTAGCTCTTCAGGCTGGGCAATGGGGGAGTCCAGGGTGGGCACGGGCACCGGTGTGGGCACCGGCTGGCACACGGGCACCTCGGGGACCGGCTCGGGCGCCTCCTCTAAGATCCCGTTGGCCTCGGCGGGGGGCTCAGCAGCGGGCTCGGGGCAGGGCTCTTCCCGGGGCGGCGGGGGGCTGGGGGAGGCAGGTTTGGCGGGTGCTTCAGGGGCCTGCGGTACGACGGGCGGCGGCGACGGCGCAGCCGGCACCAGGGGCACAGCTGGCATCGGGGGGACAATGGGCACCGGCGGCGCCTCAGGGGGCACAGGCGCCTGCGGGGCAGGCTCTGAGAGGGGAATGGCGACCTCCTCCTCCTCCTCCTCCTCCTCCACGGCCACCGTGTCCATGTCGGGCGCGGGCACGAGGGGCAGCTCCACAGCCCCTGGCACTGTAGTGATGGCGCTAAACGTCTTGTGCGGGTCGGGCGGCGCCTCGCCCAGCTCCACTTTAGTGTCCGCGTCCACGGGGGGCTCCATTGGCACCAGCGTCACGGCAGAGAGCACCACGGGCTCCACCTCGGGGATGAGGGGAGGGGGAGGCGACGGGGACGCCGACTTGCTGGGCTCCAGGGAGACAGGCTTGCTCACCACCAGCGCGGGCTTCGGGCGGTCATCTGCAAGATGGGCGGCGTTAACGGGGGGCTCTCTGATCCCCGGCTGACCCCACATCCCCCCCAGATCCCTCCATCTGCAAGAGCAGTAGGAACAGATGTGCCAACCCACATCGCAAATTGGTGACAGGGACAGCGGGGGTCCTCCAGTGCCCAGGAGACAGCTGGGGCGAGCAGACAGCCCCCATAAACTCTCCTGGACCCAACATGGGGACACTGGTCCCCAGATATGTAGGGAACACGTTTGACCCCACAAGCCCCAGGTGAACCGAGGAATTGTGGGGCTGGCATCTTGCACCCCGCAGTGCCAACAACAGGGAGCCTGGCAGCAGCCATGCCGGCTGGCACACCCACCCCCAGCGTGGGCACTTACCTGGCCGGACAATAACTGCTACATGGGGGGTCTCTCCGTTGGCCTGGGGCTCCAAACCGCTTCCAGCCTGGGGGCGTAAAGAGGGAGCTCAGCAGGGCCCCGTGTGCATCCCGTGGCCCCAGTTGGGGAGTCGCCTTACCTGCGGAGGGGTGGGGGTGGATGAGGTCCTTGCTCCGGACATGATTTCTTCAGTGATGTCTTTGCCGCCTTGGTTGGGGTCTCGTATCCGGATCTGTCCATGGGTCAGGGAGAGGGGGGGAAGCTGTCAGCGGCGTGGGGGACACAGCACACGGGCCACGCCCTTTCCCTGGGCCCGACACCCCCAGGACACCCCTTTCTCCAAGGGGAGAGGAGAGAGGCTCATTCAGCGCTGTGCCTGCCCTGGCCCCACACAGCTTGGGGACCGGCAGGTGTCACCTCCCCTCCCCACAGGGCACAGCACCCCACAGACACTAGCCTGTCCCGATGCCCAGCGGGCTGGGACAGCGTGGGGCAGGGTGAGCCTTGCAAGCCATCGTGCCAGGCAGCCGGAGCCAGCACCACGTCCCCAGGCCAGTGCCCATCTCCAGGGGTCAGGGGATCCCAAAGCATCACCACGCTGGCACAGGGGCTGCGGGGACCCCCCCTGCCCTCAGGACAGCAGAGGGGACCGGCCTCAGCATGCAAAAATCATGGCGAGCTCCGTGCCACCCCAGGCACAGCCCATATGCCCGCAGCCTCACTGGCCCTGTGCCTGCCGTGGGTGCAGCAGGAGCCGCAGGGCACCCTGCTGGGGAGCGAGTGGGGGGAGACACGTGGGTCCCAGACTCCCGTGGGGGGCACAGTGCAGCCAGGGGCCTTGTTCTCCCCACCCCCAAACATGACCTGCTCCCAGGGCAGCGAGAGCAGAGCCCGAGGGGCACCGAGGCCCCTCTGCCAAGGAAATGCCAGCATCCCCCCCTCTCCGGCCCGGCGGCACCCCCTGCCCCCCGGTGCGGGGCCATGCCGGCAGCCGCCCGGCTCCCTGCTATAAATAGGCCCCGCGCGAGGCCTCCGAGTGCCGGCATCTCCGGGAGCAGACGGCAGTTGGCAGCCGCGGCACCCCCGCCCCCCCAGGAGCTGTGACTCAGCACAACGTTGCCCGCCGGGACGGCCAAGGTCGCCAGCACCCGCCGCGCACCCCGGTCCCCTCGCTGAGCCCCCCCAGCCTAGGGGGGGGCACGGCCCTGCGCTGCCCCGTTCCCCGGCATGCTGCACCACATCCCATCCTGCACACCACAGGCCACCGGGGCTGGCGCCACCCCCTCCTGCACGTGAGCCCCCCCATACCCAGAGGCGGATGGCTCCTTACCGTCTTGCGCTCTCGTTTGGGGGGGATCGGCGGCTGCTGGCTCACAATGACCTGGGCGGTGGGGACCCCTGCCGGGAACTGCTGCACCCCCTGCGCTGGGTAATAAGCACCCGCTGGAGGAGAGGAGAGAGCGTCAGACCGGCCAACGCAGATCCTCCAAGGCCGTCCTGGGGATCCCCTGATCCCCCAAACACAGGGGTCTGTCAGGAGCCTCGGGAGCCTGTGCTGCTCTGCAGTGAACCCCCATCGCATCCGGCCCAGATTGTCCCAACCCGCCCGACAGGCCTGACCGAATTCCTTCCCCGTGAAGCAGAGCGTCCCCGCGCCACCCCCACGCCCAGCCAGGCCCCGCGGGCGCCCGCCATGCCCACCGGCTCCACGCCACCGATGGCCCCGCCGGGACATTTGGCCATGCCGGGTACGGGCGTCCCAGCTCCGCGGGCGGCCACCCTCCTGCCGGCACCCTTATCTCCCCAGGACCAGCACCAGCCCGAGGGCGGCACCAGGCAGCCGTGTCCGCACCCTCCATTCACACCCAGGCCGAGGGGCTTGGGGTCCCCTCGCAGCCCAAGCCCAGCCCAGAGGAGGGAGCCGTGCCGGGGGCCAGCGGCAGAGCTGGACCCCATCCAGGGCTGGCACAGCCTCCAAGAGGCGCTCCGCTCCTCCCAGGACATCCGCGAGCATCGCCCCCAGAGCGGCAGCCACGGGGATGTGGGCGTTGGGGGGGGGGGACAGGCACAGCTGGGCCCCGGCCCCCTCCGGCTCCAGCGCCTTCCCGGCCGCGCTGAGCCTGGAACTCACCCAAGGTGCTCTGGTGACTGCCCTATCCCTGAGCCAGGGACCCCTCCCTCTGCCCCAGGGGGAGGCAGGGGCACCAGACGGGACCCGCACCCCAGGATGGGCCAGGCACAGGGGGAGGGAGGGAGCCCCCAAGCTGCCCAGCCCTGGGGACCAGGAGGGCCAGCCCGTCTTGCCCGTCGAGAGGCATGCCATGCCAGGCCACCCACCCAGTCCTGTGGGCAAGGGACACGCAGCTGCCAGCTCCCCTGGGAACAGCCACAGCCCCAAAGCGGAGGTGGGGAGCAAACCCATCCCGGGACCCTGCAGAGACACCCAGGGGATGCCCCAGTGCCGGGCACGAAGGAGCAGCCGTGCCCTGGCCCAAGCGCGGGAGCCGGCCGCTGCTGGGGGCCACCTCCCTCCTCCAAGGGGCCGGCTGGGCCCTGACACAAGAGGAAGGGAGGACGGGCACGTACCTGGCTCAGGAGAAGCCCATCTCTGCCCCGGTTATGCTTTGCTGCCGTGCCGGGGCCGGGCCGGAGGCCTCGGCTCACATTTCTGTGTCTGCCGGGCCTCCCGGGACCGACCAAGCCTAAATATAGTCACAGCCCGGGTGGCCACATGCGAGCGGGGGGAAGAAGGGGGGGCTGCTCACACCGCCGCTCCCCAGCACCGGGAGAGGGCAGGCACGGAGCGGCCCCAGCACCCCAGGCTCGGCTTCTTGGGGAGCGGGGAGCTGAGGCGGGGTCAGCAAGCACAAAACTGCTCACCACCTTGACGGTGAGCAAGGGGGAGCAGGGGATAAAGTCTGCCCCAGCCTTCCGCCAGGAGAGTTAAACATTAAACGGCCCCGATTTGGAAAAGGGTGGGGGTGGATGGACCGGTGGGACATGATGTGCAGCCCTCGGTGCTGCTGGGAGACAAGCAACACCCCCTGCCCCCCAAAACAGCCTGTAACAGAGTCACAGAGACGGCCCCAGCAAGCTGGCAAAGGCAGAGGGGTCAGTGCTCAGCTCCTGAGCGCAGGGGCCTGCAGGGAGGCCAGAGGCAGGGGAGCAAAAAAAGGTGGGGGTGCTGGGGCTGGAAGAGCACCGGGGAGCAGAGCTATCCCCCAGTCTGTACCGTAAGTCCCGAACTCTGTGGGGCTGGCTCCAGGGTAAAAACTAGGGGCGCCAGGCTGGACTGGGTACTGTTGGGTTGGGACGACGTATGTGGAGCGACCCTGCAATGGGGGAGAAGAAAGCTCAGTTACCTCCTCTGTGGGGCATGGACGTACCCCCAAACCATTGATGTACCCCCAAACCTGCCTGTGAACCAGCTGGGTGCCAGGGCAGGGAGCAGGACGCAGGCAAAGCGGGCACCAGGCACCTCGGGGGGCTGCTGGGGAGGGGGACCAGTGCTGCCTGCTGCCTCTGTACAGAGCTGGGCAACACCCCGCTCAAATCAGTGGATGCTCAGAGAGCCTGGGGGACCCCTCCCACCCTCCCAAAACAGACCCGGGCTCCAACCCTGGGCAACAGGCCCCCCACCGGTGCCCACCCCAGCCCCCTCCCGCAGAGCCCAGGACATGGCCCTCACCTGTCCGGGAATGTAATAGGCTCCTTGGGAAGGTGTGTAGGATATCTGGGAGGGTATCATCATCACCTGGGAAGCAGCCGGATACACATGGGCAG
>VYZW01054080.1:15538-30688 GCA_013401315.1 Balaeniceps rex | reverse complement strand
CGCTCCGCTCCGCCGGTGCTCCGCTGCTTTCGGCCGCACGGGGCCGGGGCTGCCCGGGCTGCCCGCCCCTCGGCAGCAGCAGGGCGGCGAGCCCGCCCCTGGCCCCCGCACGCCCCGCAGCCGCCGCCTCTCAAGGTCGCCTCGGATTAAGGTCACGCCGCTCCCGAGGGAGGGAGTGGGGGAAGGTGGTGGCGGGGCAGGCAGAGGTGGGAGCACCCTACAGTGCCCCCCGCTTGGGGCTGAGCCCCCATTCCCACCTCCCAGCGCAGTCTGTCCCTCCCCAGACCCGCTTGCACCCAACACAGCCCGACCTCCCCACGGACGGTGCACAGAGGGTCCCCAGTGTGTCCCTGCCCCCTTCCCAGGACACAGTGGTCCAGGGGCGCTCCCAGGGCCAGGACCTTCCAGTTGGGAGGGACACAGGATCCAGCAGGAGACAGCTGGAGCATCCTGTAGCAAAACCCCCACGTGGATCCAAGCTGGGGCAACCCAAATGGGGTGCAAGGGCTGCGGGGCAGGGACCAAACGTCAGGTGGCCGATGCTCTGACAGACCTGGACCCTGGGCGAGCGTGGCAGTGCTTCTAAACACGTTGCAGGAAGGCAGCGAGTGCTCTCCCCGGAGGGCTGGAGCCCACCGGGGAGAGCGCTCGGTGCCTTCCTGGCAAAGCATCTTCTCTCAAAACCCCTCTGCGTTACCTGCTCCAGGAGCGATGTGGTGCCACAGGGATGCAGCCAGCTCCCACCAAGAAAAGCCACACACTCTCATCTCCAAGCTGGCACAAGCCCCCCTTTCCTCCCATCTGCAATAAATCCCCCCCGCCTTGCCGCTTGCCCTCCCCAAAAGACCAGACTGGGAGTAATCTATGCTGGCTGGGGTTTTATTATTTATTAATCTGAACTTACAAAAAAAAAAAAACAAACAAAAAAAAACCCACAACAACCAAACCCACCAAGCATTTTCACACCCTGTCAAGGTCAGGGTGGAAGGGAGGGAAACAAAGGCTATGGTTATAAAAGAGGACCCGGGGGGGGGGTGCAAGGAAGAGGCCGTGCTCTGCCCTTGTTACGCAAGGCTGCGAGGGGAGGAGGGAAGGGAAACGAGATGGGATTTAAGACACTGTTGGCACGATATCGCAGATGATCAGCAAAATGGGCTACTCGAGGAGGGGGGAGAAATCGAGTAGCTGCCCAGGCTTGCCTGCAGCCAAGCGCAGGCTCCGCTGCAGCAGAGCCTGGGAGCTCCTCAGCTGCTTCCAAGAGCCTGCCGCAGCCACACTAACCCCTCAGCGCAGGGAAGGCAGGTAAGTGGCTGCCAGTCCAGTTTAATCCTGGTGGGGCTGGGGCAGACGCCAAGGCAGGATTGAAAGCTGAAATGGATGCACCCGGCTGGCAGAGATGAGCTGGAGGGGGGAAAGGGAGGGGGGCCAGGACCGAGAGACGCCTGGCCGGCAGCAGGCGCAGAAGCTGGCGTACCTGGAGCCCGAGAGCAGAGGATCATTGGTTGGTGGCCTGCTGACCACCACAAGGCAGGTTCCCTAACACTGAGCTCCGTCTGACAAGCCAGTCAGCGGCCCTGCTGGGCAAGAGCTGGGCTAGATGGAGGCCAGCACACATCAGCCCCCGGCCACTGCTTAGCTGCGGGAGCGCACTATTTACAGCACAAGAGCCACCGTCCTGCTGTCTTCTCCTCCCGCAGAGACCTGGGAAGCAAGCTTATGATGCATGGGTTCATCACAAGTAATCCACCCCTCCTCTGGGGGCAAGCAGCGTGGTGGCCCGGCTCCAGCCACTGCCTCCGCGCCAAAGGAAAGGAAAAGAGAAGCTCACTGCACCAGCCAGATGCAGAGCCAGGAGCAAGGATGTGCTGGCAGGGAAGAAAGCTGTCCCTGGGCTACCTGCAGCTGAGTAGCAGTCTTAAGAGGGGATAAAACAACTGGATCAGCTTTTATTCAGCTCATTCATCTAAACAGACGTGTAAACAAGAAGTGACAAGGAACTGGAGGGACACGGTGCACACACCCCGTGTCACGCACCACTTGGGCGGAGGCTGAGCTAGCTGGAAGAGTGGACATCCACACTACCCCCTGCCTGGCGGTGGGGGGAGAGATGCCAGCCAAGCCTCCTGGAGAGATGGGGATTTTTACAGATTGTTTTTATTTTTTTTTTTTTGAAGCTGCTGTATCAGCATTTGCTGGTGTTGCGATCCCCAGAGGCATGCTGCACTGCTACAGAGCAGCCCTTTGGCTGGGTGGGATGGTCCGACAGGTAGGCAGCCAGCTGGCGTGCCCAGGAAGAAGTCACCTGTTCCTGGTTCTTTGTAAACCTGAGCTGTTTCTTCCCCGGTTCCCCACCTCCCCCAGCAGTCATTGCGGAGGAAGAGGGATGCCCCGTGGGTCAGTGACTTGACCCTCTTGCAGGTTCTTGACGAGCTGAGCCAGCCAGCGCTTTGTGGTGGTGTCATCCTTCAGGACCTGGGCGAAGGTGGTGTCCTTCAGCTGGTCAGGAAGGCACTGCCTGAGAGCTTCACGTGCCCTACATCAAGAGACAAGAAACGGGGCCCAACAAATAAACTCACAGGGGCAAGAGGGGAGCAAACCCCACTGGGGACACAACGCTCCTTTGCCTGGGGGTCTCCGTGGCAGGGCCAGCCAAGGAAAGCACCAAGCAGCAGCACCGCAGCATGTGGCACTCGGCCAGCCAGCACAGCTCCCATCCCTCACGCTAGACCCCACCAAGCCAACCCCTGTGCCCTGACACCCGTCAGTCAAGAACAATGCGATGCCAGGAGAGACTGAGACAACAAATACATACCCAGCAGCTTTGGGCAGAGCTGCTGATCAGCATGAAATCAGTTTGTATTCCCTCAATTGAATTTCATCTATTGGCTTCTACTGTTAACAGCCCACATGATGCAGAAGATGGACAGCATAGCGTACCTTCCATCTCAGTCCCTCCCTTGTACCTAGTTCAAGCTACATTTGAGCTCAGGCAGTCGTAACCTGCACAGCTTGAATCTTCACAAGCCCCAAACAGTCACTGTTTTTCCCATGTACCATAAAAGCTCCTGGGACTAGCAATAAAAAAACCCAAAAAAACAACCAAAAAACCCACCCATTTTCCACACTGAGCTAAGGCTGACATAAGGACAGACAAGGAACCTTGACTCTCCGTGAGTGGGCACTGTGGAGAAGAACTGCACTTCCAAGGGAGCAGGAGAAGCCCCTGCCCAAACTCCTAAAATGTTTACCTGGGGTTATCGGAAAGGCGAAGGTAGCAGCGGACGACATGTTTCAGCAGCCGTGCTGATGGTTCCTTGGAGAGCTGCAGGACCATTTTACCCTGTTTGACAGAGGCCAGTGCCACCAGTTAAAGTCTTTGTAAGAACAGCTTCACAATCAGCAGAGACTGGGAAAGACCATTAAATCACTCACTCTGGCTTCTCACGCATCACAGCCCATTACCTTTCATCTAGATACCCCTGCATGGAGCCCGGCACTCTGCTTGCCAAGATGTCTTCGAGAAGAGCAGCTAGCCACGACTTGGAAAGGATTCCCCCAGCAGCTCAGGGAAAGCTTGTCTCATCTCTATTTGGTTTTTACCTCCCCAGGACCGCTTAGTGGTCCAACTTGCTGCTAGATTAAAGAGAACCTGGGGTTTCCCCCTTGTGGAGGAAGGCGAACATATCCCAAACGCTTTGATAAGCTCAGGCTGAGTCACCCCGTGAGGTGTGTTCCCAAGCTCTGCAACACTCCCTGTTCTCATCTGCGCTGCCTTCATTTCAACGCTCTTTTAAAACATTAACAACAGCCTGAGAAGCCATGCCGAAGGACTGGGCTCACCCACACCACATATAGCAAGATCCACATCCGGTCTTATCATGCACCCAAGAGTTGTATTTTCTCTTTCTGCTACATCCCTCATTAAGCCATTACTGGGAAGCAAGATGAGGGCAGATCTCCCCGGCCCAGCCTCCACTTCTCATGCTATGTAGGACTGTGCACATGGTTGCACCTTTGAATGCACCCAGCCTAGCGAAGAGTGTGGATGCCTTCACACACCTGCTTTGAAGGAGTTTAACAGCCTGCTTCCTCATATTTAGGAGTCCATCAGATCTGCCCAACAAGTTGGGGTTTTTTTCCTGTAAAACTACATTGGCCAGCACTAACCATTTCCCTCATTAGCCAAATTCACCTGTATTTGGATACTTGTGCAGTTAGCAATTAGCAGGTCCCCCTCATCTGCCCTTTTGCAAGCTTCCTGTTCTCAGCAATTCCCCAGGATACCAATATTTCTTCAAATAAAGAACAAGTCAGAGAGCTCCTCAGACAGCTCCTGGAATGGGAAATACTAACTTGCTCTTTTAAAAGCATCTAATACTTGTGTAACATCTTACTCAGTTATCAGCAGACAAGGAATTAAATCATCACCCTCACAAGTATACTATCCCGATTTTTTAAGTAGAAAACAGGAATGTCTATGAACATTTTCATCTTTCTTTGTAGTGCTATGGAATATTAATGATGTCAGTGCTTCACCCAACAGTGCGATTATACCACAGCTAGAATTTCTTCCATGCTAACACAGCTTTACCTGCCCACATCCTTCCGTGTTTGTACCCTTCCCAGCTACAGATTCTTCCTCAGTCTCCTTCCCTCCCCTACCCCAGGGTTTCTAACTGCGTCCTTCACTTCACCCCCAAGCCAGATGTACTTTCATCAAAGCCAATCCTTTTCCTGAATGCAAAAATCACATCACAATGGATATCATGGGCATCAGCTCACAATCGTTCATATTTTGCTGTTTGTGGGTGAACCAGGAGGTAACATTTTCTTTACGTTTGGGAAAACAGACAAATAAATATTCCCAATGAAAGCATCAACATTTAGGCACAGAACCAGCATTGCAAAGCTCTTAACTTAATGCTGCATTTTCTTCTCCTGAGACTGCTCTTTAAAAAGCAAGCAACCAACCAACCAAACACAAAAGCAGGACAATAGCTATTCCAGGGCAGACATGTATTCCCCTCGGCGAGCTCAAAGATAATAAAGCTCAAGCTGGGGCTATTACTCCTGGGATGAACAAATTATGAGTACCCGAACTACTTCTTCACAGGGGACAGGGAATGGACAAAAATTGTCTGCTCTCTCTGTGTTCCAACACAAGAATTAGAGTCATTAAGCAGCAGCCAGTAGGAATCAGGTTCAAACAGATAAAAAAGGAGGTTGTCCTTCCAGGCAGCGAACAGGAAACCCATGAAACTCCTTGGTAAAGGACACTGTGGACGCAAAAAGTTTCCATGGGTTCAAGGGAAGGAAAGGACAAACACCGGGGGTTACTGCATAGAAAACCCACAACTGGCCCCAGAAACCGAAAGCTGAAAATAGCTGGCAGCTGCAACACTGTTACGAGAGCAAGTATCATATATGCTTGCGCTGCTCTTACTTCTTCACTCAACCCGCTGCTCTTTCAACCTGTTGTGGGAGACAGAGATGGGAAATGGATCCATGGTCTGAGCTGCGTGATCATTCTTACATAAAATTAAATCAATTCACATCCAACTAACAACCCTGAAAACTCTTTTTCTTCTCTGGAAATGTTTAGCCGGTTTATCTTGGGGACTTAGTATCTTACAACTAATACGTGTTCTCTTGACACGCAAACCAGAGATATACAAAGGAAACATGTGGAAGCAGAGAGCTACAGTGTCACAAGCAATAAGCCCAAGAATGATTAGCCTCCCTCAACCTGTGCTCCAGCCAGAGAGCAGTGAGGTAGCTGCTGAAGAAGCTGGCTGCTAGAGCATAATTTTTTTCTTTTTTTAAAGAGAGGAAACAAATAATCTTACCAGTATCATGGCAACATGGGAAAAACGCTCATAAGTCTGACAGATATATGCCAACCCTGTGTCATCCAGGAGGATTTTCTGAAGAATAAACGTAGCAACCTAGAATGAGGAGAAAACAGAAAAGAAAGTGTATAAACAACTTATCTATCCTGAAAAGGGACAGCCTTTGTGTCGTGTTCTTTTCAAGGCAGTTCCAGAGCTGAAAGGCCTTTCAGCAGGCAGCAAATGCTTTACTCGGTGGAAGTTTACAGCCAAAAGAAAATGCAGGACACTACACAATGCTTGGCATCTCTGGCTAAAGAAAAGAGATGGACACAAAGCACTGTGTATAAGACGACTGGATGCAGGTTGCATAAGACAGCAAGTACTGCCGGGCTGCTCAGGACAGCCTCAGGATCACGGCCACACTACTCTGGTCACAGAGCAAGAATCAGGAGAAGGATCTGTCCCTTGGCCCTGCCATCTAGATGGCAAGCCGATTTTGGTTTTCATCTTGAGCGTTACTGATTCATCATTAGACACGTGACTTTCTGGAAGAACCTCAGCCAACTATGTCAGCAGGCTTCACCAGAGAAGCACACACAGACTAAAACCTGTGGCCAGCCTACCTGGGTCATCAAATCAGTCTGACCACAGATCTGAGCTCATGAGGGAAAGGGGCCCCTGATCAGAGGGGACAACAGACTGGTCCAGCGTGGTGAACATTCCCATGACACCACTAACACCTGCCACCCAACCTCTGCACTGCGTAGCTACAGCATTTGTTCTCTCAGGCCAAGGAAAGTTGATGCAGCTCAGCCCTGAAAGTTACTCTGCAGGGCTGCAAAGGAGGGAACGGGTGTTGAGAGTGGCAAGATCTTTCCCAGCAAAACTACCAAGCTCAGGAACTCCAGCTTAGCTTGCTGGTTTTGGTTTGCTTGGTTTTTGAGGTAAAAACTCCGCCCAGAGTTGCCCCAGCATTTGCAACAGGACACAAGCCAACTCTGCAGGTTACTGGCTCCCTGGTCAGTCAAAGATAAACAACAACAAGTCTTAATTAAGACAAAAAGAGTGGGTACCGTTTTGGAGAGTTCACTGCCAGACTCCATAATGCGTAAGCACAGGGGGATAATTTCTGTTGTCAATAAGAAATTTATCACTTCTTGCTCATCAGTTTTCACCAAGGCCCCTTGAAGGAAAAACAAAAACTAAAATCAATAAATGGTAAGTTGTTTCCAAAAATCTCACCTTTCAAAGAGGGCCTGTTCTGTGTTCTCCCCAGGAATCATTAAGTCTGAACAGCAGACAGAGCAACTGTCATCCTAAATACGTTGCAGCACATGACTGGAGAAGAAATCGTTTTGGCAGCATAAAAGTAATCAAGCTGAGTTTGGGGGTGGTTTGTTTTTCAGAAAGGGGATGCATTCTTGGCTGTCCCCCAGTGGTAACACAAACACAAGAGGATCATGCCACCCACAGCAACCTCTGGGAAGAATAAATGCATTTTAAGACCCTCTTACTTTATGCATTGAGAGAGAATGTTTTGAGCAGAAAGAACAACAACAGGATAAGGGGAAGACAGGGAAAATACACCCAAGTCAATCAGTGACAAAAACCCAAAGAAAGCCCAGTCTGCACTCACCCATCCCAGTGTCCAGCCGGCTGGGCTGAGGGTGAAGGCACAACAAGCCTGCAGGTGCTTGTACTCACAGGAAACATATTTTTGGGAATGCGCTCAGACTTCAGTGTTTTCTTATTAGTGAAAATTCCTACACACTAAGAGGAACCTGCCTCCACAACTGATGGAAAAGGAGCACCTCCTCCTGTTAATACTAGAGGACTCAGAAGATCCCAATAAAAAGAGGCCTGTGATTTTGGTCTTGTAGGTCTCTATACCCACAGCATGAACTGCATCCAACTTGCTAAGAAACCAGTGCTCCAGCATTAGTCTAGCTGCTTACCAATCACTCCGAGGCTTGTGAGCCGCAGGTACTCAAACGGACGTGTCTTGCTAACTGTGTGCAAGAAGGGGTACAGGAAGAGAGGGATATGAGCTGCCAGAAAAGCTGACCTGTAGGAAACGGAGAACACCCAACGTGAGAGACAAGGAAAACAAAGCGAGCACACAATTCAGCGTTACCATGCAGAGCCTCAGACTACTCCTGACAGACACCACTGCTGCTGCTCCTCAAAAGAGGGTAACAGTTTGTTCTCCGATGGAAAGGTATGAAATAAATTCTGCTCTGGGCGCAGCATAAAACCTAACACCTAAACTGTCAGTTACCTGCATCGTTGCTTCCAGCTGACCAGAAAGAGAGCACGTCCTGTTGCTTTTTTTACCTCTTCCCACCACCCAGACCCTCTCCTTTGCACATTCACTGTTTCATTTCACCTTGCAGGCTCCCATGGGCAGGGACAGTCAGCCACAACGCATGTGCAAAGCCTCTGAGTGACAGAAATTCAGACTGGCTGATCTCTAGGCACTACCACAGTTCAAATGTGCACAGCCACCTTTCCCCAGGAGCCCTCACACTGCCTTCTGACAATGGTGAGAAACACAGACTGCAGCGAGAAACCTGGACATTGGTTATGCTAGCAGAGGGAAGCTCTCTTGCACAGCCATCCAACATTCTTCCTCCGTTTTCAGTTTTCAAACTTTAAATGTAAAGGCGCGTGGTGTAAAACTGCCCTATTTCTTTGGATATCATCTGATGGAGGGTTGCTGTTTAACACTACTTCGCAGCAGCTGAAAAACAACTTCAGCTATGCAACACTTTCTTCTCAGCAGGAACAGAAGCATGAGATCATGGATCTCTGGGTCGTTTTCTTCTGAGTTTTAGCTACCGATTTTGGCTGAACCAACATCATCTTTTCCCCTGCTGACATGGGCTGGACACAGATTGAGAAAACCTGAGTCAGGCACTGGCTGAGGACTCCAGACATGGGTCTGCTATTGCTCCCTTGCCACACACCGTCTCTGGGAAGGACAGCCCTGCTCATTCCACCCTTTGGACAGCTGGTCTAAATAACCGTAAGCTGCTGGTCTAAATAACTGTAAGCTCATTAAAACAAGGATCCTGCATGCAGCATTCAGCAAAAAGGCACCCTTATCTCTGGCTGAGCTCCCAGGAACTGCCACTACCCAATGTTTTGGGAATTTGCAGGATCTCAGGATGATCCAGGGAATGCAATGCATTTAGGACCACCATAAAGCTATCATCCTGATAATCCGTGCAAACAAGGGCAAGCAGCAGGCAGCTGCCTATCTTCCAGTTCTGACCTCTGTTCCACTTCTCTCGGTAAAAAAGAAGAAAGGAGCTTATAAGCTTCTGGAGTCAAGCAGACACACTGAGCTGTTAACATCAACAGCTCAGAAAACTCACACACTTGGAAATGCTTACCTCGTTTCAGGATGCGATGCAACACACTGTAGTAGAGCTAAAGCATTGCAGACTCTGTTGGACTGATGGGCTGTCAAAGTCGGAGGGTTGATTGACGGATAAATATTTACAATTTCCTAAAAATTAACAGATGAAGAAAAGTTAAAGGAGAAAAACATCAGAAAGCTGCACCAGAGCACTTGCCCAGCAAGGAACTATGGTGACAGATGATGACAGTTTGCTTTCACCAAGCATCACTTTGAAGTTACATGGCAGCCACCATACTGGCCAGCCAAGGGCAGAGCTGGGTCAAAGTCAGTTTGACAAGGAGTCACATGAATGCATTCAAACCTTAATTTCAGTAAAAAAGGGTTCATTTGATTTCCTGGCTCTTTACTTGTGTAGGGACTGCTTTGTTTTGAACTTCCAGATTGAAGAGGAGTGTTGTTCCTGTGCCTAGAGGCAGAGCACACCCACTCTATTCATACTGTAGCTGCTGGTACTCTTCTGACTCAATGCAGAGGAAGCAGCTGAGGGCGAGAAATCCGATTCAGAAATCTGCCTCCTTCCAACTATAGCTCCCTTCTAATTTTCTTCGCTTGTTTCAGGGCCACTCTGAGAACAGTTTGACATTGCCAATCCTGCACTCTTTTCTCTCCTTCTTTGAAAGAAATGACTAGATTTGGCACTGGGAGGTAGCCAGTCATCAGCTATAGAGTAGTTTGCCCAGAGGTAGGCTGAGCCGCTCAGTTTCACATGAAGTGCAGGTACATTTCCTTGCAAGGATCTCTGGAGCAGTGAGCAGCATTCCCACACTGCCGTTCCAGTGGGTTCCCTGCAAGGGCAACCTTCTGATCAGGAATTGCTGAAGCTCATGCAAAAGAAATCAAACCAGAGATCTTGGGAGTAAGACTGTTGTGGCTCTGCTGTGACATTGTATGAAAATAAGCAGAACGTGATCCACAGGGAGCACATATACCCAAGAACTTGCCTGTTCCCCTTCCAACTATGTAAGCTGTCTAATTAGAAATCTTACAGTCTCTGCACACATCACCTTGCTAGTGATGATTAATGGCAAATGGGCTTCCCACATCTGCTCCCCCACATGATCCGTCATGGTCCCGGCAATGGCAATAAGGGACCCCACCAGTGCCTCCCCAGATCTGCCCCATGGACACACGAGCTCTGCAACATGCTGGTGCTGCACCATGCAATAAAGAAGCCACCAGTCCTACCCACCTGAAGGAGCGCTGCGATCGTGCCAAATGAGTGCCACAGCATGGGGGCAAGGTCAGGCACAGACTCACGCTTCTTGCTCAGCTCCAGCAGCGCATTCTCCCGCGTTTCAGGGCTGGACAGCTCATTGATCCACTGGTAGATCTTTTCGCGGTCGACCTGAGCCAGCGCTGTTGGCACAGGCTGGGAGGGAAACACGAAAACTTAAGTCCAAACATTTTATCCAAGTCTCACTCAAACCCTTCCCACAACCTGGCAGATAAGCAAAGAAGGGCTCAAGAAACTCCTGACTGCGGGAAGGAGGAACTAAAGCTGCATACCCATGCTGTGGGTATGGATCCCTTCCTTAGATTAGTCTTATCTCACCTATCTGAAACGCAAAGGTTTTACTTTCTGGCCTGACTCATTAGGACAGTCTCTGTTAATCTGCTTGTCAAATAATACCTTGTAACTTCATTCAGCAATATGACAGCCATGCTGCTGCCTGTCTGTGCCAGCAGAGCTCCCAGGGAGGTCACATATACTTTAGCCAGCTATCATTTGCTCCACCTGCATTTAGCATGCATTCATTTCATGCTTCAAGTGCAAACTTCCACAAATTCAAAGTAATACAGACGCTACCTTTTTCTCTCTAAAAACATCCATGACATTGAAGCCTACCAATGGGATTCACCCAGTGTACATGAGAAAAATATTCATACAAATACTAGAAAAACTGCCACTGCTCCAACATCAGCATGACACCATCCACAGCCAGTAACACCTACTGTTAGAGACATCTCTTATTCATCCCATGTATCTTGTTTGCATGCATGAAGCTAAAAGGGAATTTTTCAAGACTGATTTTGTGCAAAAATTCCTGTTCAAAATAAACCGAGAGAAGGGTAGATGTGTATTCACAGTCAAGGCACACTCTCTACTACTCAGGAGAAATGCAGGATTTCTCTTCTACCTTTCTTGGGACATCAGGGAAAGAACAGCATCAAGGCCAACAAGATTTCAAGCCAAAAAAAATGAGGGAGGGTTGGGAAGGAAAGGGAGAGAGATGTGGAATTGTAGCACAGTTTCTCCAGAAAGGGCACAGAGATAGTCTTTCAATGGAAGTTTGTCTCATGCCTCTGCTGGCACAGCAAGCACTCAAGGTGTAAACAAATGCTCAGCAGGCTTCCAAAAGAGACAGTTTGGGGATTCAGATCCAAAATTTTGCGGGAGACAAATGCAGGCATTAAACTCCCCTGTGTGAACACTTCCAAGTGTTCAAGATCAAAGTTCAAGTTTTTTGCCAGATCAAAATCTATTCAAACATTCTGCTGCAGTGTTTACTATTCAATGTTTACTAGTGTATACTATATAGCCCTGTTCATACGCTGCTGCTCCTGAGCTAGCCTGCATGCAACCAGCTCAGCATCCCCACGTGTACGGCAATCAGGGCTGGGAGCAAAGAACAGACTGTATTTATTTTTTTTTTTTTTTTTTTTTTAAACCCAGACTGAAACTTTTCATGCGCTTACCACAACAGATGTGAGCACTGCCTGTACCACACTGACAGCAATGCTACTACTAAGCAGCTGATCACCGAGGCACTGAAGAGAATACAAAGGAGTTCAGGAATTTAAAGTGGCTGGAACCAAACCTGAAACCATGCGCCAGAGGCAGGCTCCCAGAACTGCAGGAGGGATGAAGGGAGACTTCTTAACCTTTGGCAGACACCTCCAGAGCTTTCTGTCTCTATTTCTGCAAAGGCTTCCCTCTTCCGTTCATCCACATATTACATTCATAGTCACATCCAAAGAGATTCCTCCCCAGCTGTGGGATTTCTCTTTCGCCCAGGCACTTCCATCATATTATTTAACTTAAAGGTCTATATATAAGCCAATGTGCTGTTATCAATCCCTATACTCTAGGGCTCAAATACTTTTTAGCTGTTCATCTTTCCTCCTGTCTTCTTTTTTCTCTTGTCTACTCAATTTTTTTCCCCCAGAACCTCACACTAAATTAGTAATCCTGACAAATTCATTGTGCTCTTACAGCTGGGAGTGCAATTCCAATGGCAACTCCTACACTGGAGCTCAGAAAGAGGGGGAGAATGAACAGAGCTCATTTGTTTTTATTTGGGATGGTACAGTGACAAGCAGCGTAGCAATAATGTTGTTATAATTGTGTTATCTAAAGCTTCCATCTATTTTTCTAGACTCACTGGAAGTTTCAGTTCCTGTAAGCTTAAATACATCGACCCTTTAAAAGCACAATCATGTGCCTGTGATCCCTAGAGAACACTAAGTAGATTTTCCACACAATTAAGTTTACGATGTCCAACATCTGTCTTAGCCAGAACCAACTGCTTTTCACAGGCTCTACAGTTGCTCCTCTCATTTTAGTTTAAATTAAAAGACATATTTTTTCCTAATTTCCTACTTTATTGCTCTTCCCCCTTCTCCCTCTAAAACCCAAAATTCTGGGGAACCCTGAGGGCTACACACAAATCCTGCAAGCTCCGAGACAGAACCCTGCCAGGCTGACTTTCTTTTGCATGCAGGGAAAGCAAAGGTTACCAAGAGTATCTCAACACAGCACAGACTAGCCACCTCTGCATCATGAAAGATCTTGTAACACCTTTCTCAAGAGAAATGGCATTACCTAAAACATCCGTGCCCGATTACATCTCCAACAATCACATAACAAACTGGATTCCAGCAACTGGCTTTCTCTCCCTAATCGAGCAGTTGCTACTAGGCACACTGGTAAAAGTACTGGTCAATCAAAGCAGAACATTGACTAACTGGATACACATGCCTTTTAAACTATTTTGATTCATCACCAACTCAAAAACACCAAAATGAACTTTGAGCTTCAATAGCAGTGAATCAGCTGGTTTGAGTTGGGCTTTCAATGCCTTACTGCTAGTTACAGCTACATTTATTGGGTTTAGCCTGTTCTCAAGCCTCTAGCACATTATGCTGTCTTCAGGTCTGAAATAGCAGTGTCAGCTCTGCCACCAGCATCACTGTATAAAGACCAATGCTCTGGCGTACCACAGCTTTATCACGACAGTGTTCACAACACCTAAAGGGATTCCTGAGCCAGTTCGTGATCCTACTAAGAGGTAGCGTTATTTACCACAGCTCCCAAGCACATCTCCAGAGTCAAACACCCTTCCCTGTCACCTTTAAACTAAGCACACTAACCGACTGTGGTAGGAAACATTTCAATACGGAACTACCAGGTGGCATGAATTATGTATAAATCAAATATACATTCAAATGAGTCCCAAAATAAAGTTGATTTCTATTCCTGAAACAGATTATTTTGTTAAAATTGTCTTTTAAAAAAAATCCTTTTATACAGTGGTGACTAGAACACAGACAGAGGATTAATGGGAGATACAACAGTCCCTCACACATTTCAACAAGCACTTAGGAATTACATTGCTATAAAAATGTAAGTGCCAATTAAGACAGTTCACTATGATCTAGCACACCCTTCTACACTCCAGAAAGCGTCACTTTAAATCAGAAGTATTTGCCAGCACTCCAAGAACCAATTTAAAGTCCAAGCACTTAAACAAAATGGGAAGACTTAAAAAGTTCTCTCAATTCCTGCTCACAAGTACTTTACTCACTCTTGTTTGCTTGCTAGTCCAAGCAGATCCTTGAGCTAAGTTCATTTGAAAACAGCTCTACGTGCTGGTCTTGCAATACAGCTCCCAAACCCAATACACACCAAAGACTCAATCAACTCTGGCAAGCCTTATATACATGATGAACGTGCATTTGGAGAAACAAAAACCAAAACAGAAACCCACTCAGATGGGAGATGAGATGCAATAACCATATCATTCAAACTCAGCTTCCATTTTTGCACCCAACCAGGCCAAGGTACCATTCCACTCCCACGGGCCTGAACATCAGGCACCCCATCCCACCATGGCAGCTGCCTGACAGGGCAAGCACCAGCTACGGACAGCACTGCAAGGTACTGGGGGGAAAGGGAAGAAGGAACAGGCAGTCTCTGCCTTTCCTCACGCTTGCCTGCCACCCTGAGAAACTTAACACTATCTCCTCTTCCCCTCTGCAGTCAAGGCCAAAAGTTAAAGAGCTCCCCAGGGGACCGAGTAGGTGGCTGGGCGTGCACGAGGCATCCAGGCGCAGCGGGCAAGAGGAGGGAAGGAGGAAAAACCCTATGTGACACACACCGGGCGGAAGGCGCACAGCTAGGGCACCCAGCAGGGAAGCTCTCCTGGGCGAGCCACCACGCCCCACGAGCAGCAGAGCACGACACGGCCGCCCCGGGAGGCACAGGGGAGTCCCCAGGGGAGCAGCTGCAGCAAGAACGCTTTCACTCGGCGCCTACCCGCTACCAAAGGCATCCGCCGCCCTTCTGCCGCCCCAGCCGGCCACCGGGGCGCTGAGGGGAGGGAGCTCACCAGGGCTCCGCCACCCGTGGCCCAAAGCCCCCCCTCGCCGCGGGCGGCCGAGGAGAAACGTCTCCTGGCAGCTACAAGCGGCCGCGCGGCCTGTGTAATGGGGCCCCGTCCCGGGCCCCGTCCCGGGCCCGGGCCCGGGCCCGGTCCCGTCCCCAGCCCCGCCGGAGCACGGAGCCGCGCCTCACCGCGGCCGTGGCCAAGCTGTGCATGGTGGGAGCAGTGCCGGTACTGCCGCCGGGCCACCTCAGGAGGCCGCCGCCGCCATAGACGCGGGCCCGCCGCGACC
>VYZW01054063.1:0-26813 GCA_013401315.1 Balaeniceps rex | reverse complement strand
AAAACATTAGCAAACAAATAAAGCAAGGTTTTTGGGGAGACGTAATGGCAGAATAGAACTGTAGTTGGACGAAGCAATAATCTTGAGGGTACACCAGTTCTTTTTCGGGTCAGCAGTGGAAGCTGCAAACTGTACTCAACACTTAACTGGATTTTTCTGGCCATACTAGTTACTTCTATGAGAGGTATAACTCTTTGACAAAACGTTGCTTTGCCTGTGTTCTTGGACTGTCATAGCTAGTGCAAGCACTGCCACAAAGTGATGCATCTAGGGTTTTTTTCCTTAATAAACTTCCAGAATTGATCTGCATTTCTGATGGTGTGGCAGGCTTAATTACTTCCACACACTGGAAAGGTCTTTGCAGAGTAGTTTTGATATTACTTTGATGTTTTAATTTTTTACTTCACTACTACTGTATTTTGCTATAAAGGTGCTTCTCAGAGATCATAACACTTGCCAACTCCAGTAAACTGTTTGGGTTGTTGTAGTTTTCCGTGCACGCATGACTTTGGGATACCAGAATTAAGAGTAGAAAGTGGCTTTGGTTGGCTCTCAAATGATCTCAACATTATTAGCACTTAAGTTTTGTTTTAAGGCTGTCCTTGGTAGTGGAGGGTTAAAAGCAGTGTGTAGTTCTTGAATAGAAGCATCTTACTGGAGCTGCCTGCTGTGAACAAAATTAACGAGGAATGTGTGGTCTTGGTTAATTTCCCTAACAGCAGGTATTACAAGTGAAGTCCTTCATCTGAAAGAGCATGTGTGACTCTTCTTCCTTCAGCTGTTAGTGAAAATTTTCAGACAGAAGTCACTTCATAAAGACAGGAAGGGTTGGTTTGAGTCATTTCTCAAATCATCTGCCATGAATGAGCTTGCTATTATATATTTCATGCATAGAGTGAAGTTAGATATTCTTCTAGTGGACAGACATCTATCAATGTTACAGTACACCAATAATTTTTCTTTTTTAAAAAAAGTCCATACACAGTATTGAAATACNGGAGCGATGCTCCATTAGTAAAATTATTCTTATGCAAAAAAAAAAATCTTCAGGAATTACTTCTTTAAATTGTTCTTGGAGGGCAGGATGAGAGATAAATAGGTGTGGTAGGCTCATAAATCAGAATTCGGTTATAACCTTCTTAGGAAAATAGATTAATTCAAAACTATTTGACAAGAGATTCATTGATTAAATTAAAAAGTTATTGCCTTCTACTTGGTGACCTTTTTGAAAATGTCAGTGGCCTACAAATTGAATGGTCAAAAAGTCAGTCTTTTTATATTATTTTTTTAAAGTCTGGTTTATGGTCTGTGTTCTCTCCCATGCTTCGATAGGATGCTTTGGCAGTGCTGGCTGATGTTGCTTATGTTGACATGCTGGAGGGAGACACAGAATGTCATGTCCGTTTTAATACTCCTGAGGATGCACAGATTGTCATGAAATCATACAAAGAAATACAGATCAAAAACAACTGGAAATTCGAAGTTCTCACTGGTAAGACTTCTTTTTTTAATGGTAGTACAGGAGAAGACTTAGGTACTGTGAAAAGAATTGTATCACATGGTAGCTTTATGGATGTATTTTTGGTATCTTAGTCGGGGAAAAGACTGCATTTTTTTTCTGCGAGTCGTCTTATTTTGCTTTTATAGTGAAATTGGTAAAACAGTAAGGGGTTTTATGCTGCTATTCAGAGCAAAATAGCGATTTTGCTTGCTTTTATCAACGTAACTATGTTCTTTTGAGAGAGATTTATTTACGTCACTTTTAGTGGCAATGGACTATAGAACTTAATTCAAATTTCAGCTTTATGAATAGAACATCCTAATGATGCAAAAGAATTTTAAATGGAGATTTTCTTGAAAATACTGAACTTACGTGTGAAATAACAGGACAAAGATCTAACAGCATGGATACACTTACAGTGGTTTTAGCGCTTGCCTTCTAATGAATCTTTCTTTTTTCAGGAAATTGAATAACTTATGCCAGAGTAATGCCTTTTTTTAACTGTATTTACGCTAAAATTTTACTGGCTTACTTAAGAACTTCATCCTAATGTGTGTTGGTTTTTTTTCTGCTGTTACTGTTTTACTCTGCTTTCTAAATTCATATCTTGTATTAGATTCGACTAGCCTTCCAAGCGTAGAGAAATCCCTTTATGGAAGTAAGGGGTAGAAAGGGAGAGGGGGGAAGTCTCTCAAACTTTGTTACTGTATTTATAAAACTTTTAAATTCTAGACATGCACTAAAAATCCTAAATGCGCAAAAAAAAGTAAAAGAATCCAGATGAGGTTCTCTCATCTGTATATTTAAATATTTTACCACACTCCTGCACAGATCCTCATGTAGGGCCCAGTTCATGCATGCAGGGATGTAAACCCCCGTAAATGTCAATTAAGGATTGCAAAAGGAAGAGCTATAATGGAAGCATTAACCTTCATGATAATATTAAAGTTAATTAAAGTTTGAGACTCACTGAATGCTGCTTATGTCATTTGGAGATAGATTTGTCTCCAGAGTGTTCTGTGTTCCAGAGATCCAGAAACAACTTGAAATACGGCATTTTACAGCTGCGTGCTCTGTGTGTATTTGTCTCTGGTTTTGTGTCCTTACATAAAAGAGTGTAGAAGCAGATTAGGAGTAAGCACTACATTGTAGGAGTGTTCCATTCATAGTCTTAAGATTTTTTTCAAACTGGTTCATTGAAATGAGAATGGAAAGGTTTCCGAAGAGCACAGCAGTGGCTCACAGTAAGTATTTCAGCTTTTCTTGGTGGCATAAGGTGAGAGAGAATAAGAATAAGGAAAGAATCTTTAAAGCTCCCTACTGCAGGGACTAAAGCTTTCCCAGTAATATTTTACTTTTTAGGACTTGACTCTGACAAAACGCCTTCAGCTTTTCATCTGACGAGATCGTAAATGTCCATGGTAATGTTTAGACATTATTGTGATTGGCTGTACAAATAATGCTGTTAAAATGTATGCAAAATTAGTTCTCAGAATTATTAATTCCTTAACTTTTGTGAGAATCTTTTCCAAGATCACTTGCAAACATCCCTGTAACTGAAGATTTCCCACGAGACTGTACAACATTATGTCACAAAATTCCCATCGTGATAGTTACAGCGCAAACCAGAGGAAACAGTGGCAAACTGCTTCTTACTGCAAAACAGACAAGGAAAAAAGCTGCAAAATTATTTTGCCCCCCGTGTTCAAATATTCTTAACTGTCCATGAAGTCCGCAGAGTTTGCTTCTAACAATGGATTAAACAAAATAATCTGTCGTTCTTACAGTAATTATTTTTTTGTTTGCCAGTTGTTTAAAATAAGTCAGAGGTTGAGTACGTCAGTAAATCAAAGGGCCTCCGAGTGCTATGGTGAAACTTTAGCTAAAACTGAGCTCCTTCTGCTAATTACATATAGAGAGTGGTGTTTGTATACTTCCTCAGTTCTTGTTAAGTTTGTAAAACTCCTTGCTCACGAAAACTTAGTTAGGTACGTTGGCAATCCAGTCGTAAAGTTAATAAAATGCAGAGGACCTTAATTCAGGCCCTGTCCAGCTCATACAAAACATAGACCTCAGTGCCAGCTTCAAGCTTCTTTGGACAGAGTTTTTCTTTTCTTTGTTCACGGTGGTGTGTGTTGGTCAGATATTCCGATGCTGGATGACTTCTCCGACTATGAAATTTAAGGCTGATGGGGAAATATGTGTTAGGTTTCTCTAACAGGTATTTTCACATGTGTTTACCTTAGTTAGAAAAGATTCCTCCTTATCACAGCTGAAAACACTGCATCCATTTGTACTGAATACTTTTATTCATGTACTGTAATGTTAATTTGTCTTTCAAGGTGATCATGAACAACGTTACTGGCAGAAGATTTTAGTGGACAGACAAGCTAAGCTTAACCAGCCTCGAGAAAAGAAGCGGGGTACTGAGAAGGTAATTTGCAAGTAAATTTTGTTTCCTGTACAGCCATGGTTGAAGATAACGACTCTGTTTCTGTGTAGGTCTACATTTTTTGATACTTTCATGTTTGGCTCTGTATTTAATCCAGTTAAATCACTTTCTACTGACTTTGAAGCAGGGGTTTACAGCCACAAAATAGAGAACGTCTGGCTGTCCTGGTCCAATTGCCAAATGCAAGGCTTGTCTTTATGGAGACAATCGGAGAAAGTTAAGTCCATGACTAAAGGCATGAAGTAAATTTGTACACTGGATTTCCTTTAAAACCCTGTCTGGATGAGCTCATTAAAAAGTTAAGTAGCCTTGATTTGCTCTAGTGTGATAAAGTCTAGTGCTTTAGTCTTAATTCTCTAGTATGATAAAGAGAATGGTTTTCTTCAGAATGAATCTGTTTTCTCATGTGATGCCGTGAAATTCACAGGTATCACATGATTTACACAATTTTTTTAGTGCACATTTCTGTGCTATGGTGAATGCTGGTCTGTTCCTAGTGTAGTCAAGAGTCTATGTGCCAGTTCTGATGCAGATAAATCCGCATGCTGTGGCGAGCATCTGTAGCTGAGCAGCTCCCAGACCAAAACTGGTCACATCTAGTGAAATTTCCTTCCAGCCTTGATCTTGGTGTGCCTGTCAGGCCACGGTGTTGAGGGAATGTTGCAATGAACTTGCACGCTGCAGTCTCCACTCCTGCCCCAGAAGATCCTTCCAGGCATGAAGGGTTCTTGATTAAGCCAGTCAGATGCTTTACCTGACAAGACAGGAGCCAAAGAGTATTTCACAGACGTTTTATTGCTAGGTTTACTTCACAGACACTGCAGATAAGGTTTCTGAGCTGGCTTTAACCTGAATCTTTATGCTGCCGCTTGCAAAACTTCAAAATCATCTGACCTTAATTATTTTCTGGTGACTTTGGAGACTTTTTGTTTCCTAGCTGCTCCAGTGATGCACACAATACCAAAAACTTCCAGTTGTTGCATATATAGTTAAAAAGAAATATTACATTGACCTAAAGGAGCAGCAGTTGTACAGGTCAAAAGCTTGTCTTGTACAATGCATATTTCGCATGTGCTGTCTTGTTTGTCTAAATGTCCTTTCAGAGATCCCATAGACAAATTAATCTAGTTCTTTTAAACAAAGGTGTGCATAAAGAATTTCCCCAAACGACTGATTTAATTTTCTTAAAAGCATAAAAATGTCACTGGCTCTAGCAATTATTCTTCAGTGTAAGCAATAAGGGAATGTGAAAACTGTACAGCTTTAGAGCCTTTTATGGAGCACTGCCAGTTTATTTCAATTTTTTTTAAATGTACTTTTACTTTTTTAAACAAAAGGTGCCACTGGCACTGCCACTGGACTGTAGGTGCCCTGCTCTCAAGTTTCTGTTCTTCATCTTTTGAAGATTGGTATTTGTTGACCAAACTGGTGTAAATTGGCCAGTAATGTACCTCATCTAGGCTTGCAAATATAAACTGTCTCAGTTCTGCCTAACAATAGCAGCAGCAAGGATGCAAACTCCCGCTCCTCCCCCTTACCCATCACCTTGCAAGGCTGGGAGGTGTTAACTTCAAAGCTTAGCGAATACTATTTAAATGCTAACACTGTTAAGCAAAACATCGAGAAAAGAATGCCTCGCTGTAGTCAGTAACTCTTAACCCTTTCGTTACTTTTTGGCAGTCTGAATTCCAGAAATACAGACTGATAGTAAGAAAAAGTTTCTTTCTGTGATCATTAATACTAATTTTAATCTTTTATTTGAAAACTTTTCCAAAGTACTCACAAGTTGACTTGTTTTGAAGGTTGTAATAAAAGGAAGGAGAAAAATAGTGCAATGATTCATAATTAAATGTGTACAGCTGAATATGCCATTAGTGTTTCTTTCTTTTAAGGATCTCTGTTCAAGGTTTTAAAATCCCTTACAAGATCTCTCTTTGAAGATGAGCATTTGCCTATTAGCTGTTTTATAATAAAGACAGCATCTTATACTTTCTTTCAATTAGTGTTTAAATGTAGTCTTAAAAGTTAAATTCAAATAAGCTATATAGCTGCAGTGATGTCAATGTGAGTATAGTAATAATGAACATATATATTGTTGCGTGGAGTGCATCGCATTACAGGCAGTACCCAGTAACAGAGCACAGAGATGCTTTTGAGTGTAACTTTAGGCAGACTGGGATTCCTCTTATCCATGTATTCTAAAAATACAGGCTTACTCAGCTTTCTGTCCTGTGGCATGCCAGGACGAGGGTTAATGATCTCTTCAGCAGAGGGTTTCTGGCGTAATGCCCCCCCCCCCAAAAAAAAAAAGTGTCAGAGATTTTGCTTGTTCTGGGATAGTTCTTATAATAAACGAAATGTTCAAAAGAGACTAGATATCCCAAGGTTCCCCAGAACTTGTGACTATGGCCTAGCCATCCTTTGGAGTTAAAAAGGCGTTCGGTGTCAGGCTTTTCCCCCAGGGCTGGTCGTTCATTGTCACCTCTGTGCTCCCCTCTGCTGCCTCTTCCAAATCCATGTTCTTTTTAGCCTGTTGTTCAACTGCATGATAAAACAACCTTAGTGATTTAGTGATACAGATTAAAAAACATTTTTGCCAGAACTGTTTTCTTTAGGGCAGTGCCAGTTTATGCAGACCTAAAGCAATTCATCAGTCTGTAGCCTAAAACTCTCTAGACTGATTAAAGTCTTCTGTTCACAAAGCAAAGGCATGAGTGCCTGCAAGTGTTCCACTTGGGTACTTGTCTTCTGGGAGGAGGTGCTGCTGAACCTAGTTTACACCTTGTACACCCGCTTAGAAGGAAAGGGGAAGCTTAAGAGGGTGGGAGTGGTGGCAGAAGTGAAAGGCATTCAGGGAGGAAGTGAGGACTGGGTATTTGTGAAGGGCGGAATAATTTGCAGAATATATGGGAAAAGAGGATAGTGGGAATGTCTGGGCACAGCCCACGCTATTCTCTTCTGATTATGCCTGGGGCTCGGGTGCTGTGTCCTTGCCAGACTGACCAGTTCCCTGGCTGTGTGCTGGTGGGGAGTGGTCCCGCTCCAGAGCACAGATAAACCCCTTTCCCTGGTCTCTGAAGTGTTGGTAACTCTGGGAGGGCTGGGTACCTGTTTGGAGACATGAACAGTGGTGCGCTTAGAAATAGGTGCTGATGCTGGATTGATTAGCTGAAAATGGGAATCCTTGAGGCCTTTTGCAAATTATCCAGCTCTGAGGGGCTGGTATAGAAACACTCACTGATATGAACTGGGCAGTTCACATCTTAAAAGCTTTCCTTTCAGTGTTTGTGATTCTCCATCCGGTATGTTGAATGAATGAGCCACTGTGCTCCTAGCTTCTTTTTAGAGCTTAACTCTTTTAATCCGTTTTTGGGATACCAGAGAGTAAAAGTCATTTGGGTTACAACTTCAGATCAATTTTATTTCTGGAGAATGGTTGAGAAAGTCATCTACCAGAACTTACGGTCTGATGCTGTTGAGAACATGTTAAGGATCACAATCAAATTAAATACTGGGGGGCGCAGGGGGATGTACCAGTAAAACTGTGGTAGTATAATTATTCTGCGGCACAGCAAACAATGCATCCATGTGACATCAGCGTAGAGCGTAATTCCTGGCTGCCGTAATCCCTGCAGCACCATACCTTGAGCTTCCACACTGCGTACAGGATGCAATGTCTGCAGCACGTAGCTGTGACCACAGTCATATGGATAAATAGTAAATAATTTGATTTATATGTGAAACTTTTCAAATCTAGGAAACTCTTTACTGGGCTGCCAGGTGAGCAAGTGCCCCTTGACCTCAGCACCAGCTCAGATGTTTTAGTAGTCTCCATCAGATAAGTTAATGTGGATTTATGCTGATTTGTTACAGATGTACCTGGATTTATAGGAGTTTCTTGCTTTCTCACTAAATTTTTATTCAGATTAGGCAGCCTGTCTTGTTCCTTGCATTTTGTTTTGTCATTTTCCATCTTACTCACGTAGCAGTTGCCTCATGAGCTCTTGCTTGTGGTTAAGGAATCTTGATTGGGCATCACTGTAACAAAACTTGTCCCTTAGCTTTTGGGTATTAGTATGACTTTGTTGCCATACCGTGGTTAAATCTGTGAATGTGCTAGTATGGATGCTTTAAAAACAAGTGTCTCGTACCTCTGTACTGGGGGCAGCTAACCATGTACACTGGTAATTTAGGCCATCTCCCTAAAATGCAACTGAAAACAAACAAATCCCTGGACAGACAGGGTTTTGAGCGAGGGATTCCTAGCATCAATGTTCCTCCAAACTGCACCGTTATTTCTTGAGGTCAATTCTCAGCAGGGTTGTGATATGTGTTGTGCTGTTTTCCCAGCCTGAAGGATGGCCCCCATCTGGATTTCAGTGGGTTTGTTTCTTTACTAACTGAGTGTAGAAAATGACACACTATTCCTAAGGCTTTTTTTAATAGTGTGACCTTGTTTTTCTTTTATCAGCAACAGCATGAATCCAATAAAAGGGTAGGGTTTTTTTTTAAACTTACTGTATGAGACTGTGTTTTGGGATTTTTGAACTTGTAATTTTGTTCTCTTCAACCATGCTGGGAGGAAGAAGGGATAGAATGAAAGGTGCTGCACTGTCCAGAGATTGAAGAGATGCCTTACTATTTTTGATGGTTCTGAGGCAATACTGAAATAAGTTGTATCAGGGCCGCTTTAACTTTTTTTTGTCAGATGTACAGGTTAGTTTAGCTGTTCAAAGATTACCTTTTTCTTACAGAGTTTGGTAAGTCAGTGAATAATATATTCGTGATTGTGAGATAAAATCATAACAATGTAATTTTCCTCTAATCTTTTCTAAAATGTTTTTCCTGTTTGCAGTTGATTGCTAAAGCTGAAAGAATGAGACTTGAAAAGACTCAGCAAACAAGTAAACATATTCGCTTCACTGAAGATAACTAACCAAGACTGATTGTGATCTTGAAAGTGAACTAGGTATTTAAAAAAAAAAAAACCAAACCTGAAAACAAACCCCACAAACACCACTGCTTACGGCAACTAAACCGTTTTTAAGAAGGCATCAAAAACTGGTCCGTTGGATTCATAATTCTGCAGACTGCAAGTATGAAGATTGTTCTGAATCCCATTTTTAAATAGGCTGAATGTTTACTGCTTCTGAGCCCTTAGGTAAAGCTTTCTGGAAAAAATGTATTAAGATTTTGCTTTGGTTCACTTCCGATGGTTTGGTGGGTTTTTTTTGTATGTTGAAGTTTTATACACTAGGTTATAAAATAAAACGCTTGAGAAATTTTCAGTTGTGCATCTCTAATTCTTCAGTCTGCTTTATGACACTATAAATAAGAAAACTGGATAATGCTAAATAAACCTCTCTAGGCCTCTGTTTAGTCCATCAGACTGTTCAAAAATACAGTAGAATGGCTATATAATCTTCCACGTATTTTTAAAGGGGCTAGGACTGTCAGAAAATCTGTCATTGACAAGTCTGGAAGAGAATTTACTTGCATGAAGTGCACACTAAACTGAATTTAGACTTTTTTTTTTAGAAGAATCTTCGGGGGAAGAAATAAGAAAACCTTTGTTTGTTACATCTAGTAACTCTAGCTCCAGAAGTAATTCTCACTCACAGATAAGTGTTAAAGTCGTGTAGTTCACAAGTTAAGATGGTGATCTTAATGTGCTGTAAAGTGTTTCATTGTAGATTGGCAGTACTTTTAAAAAACAAAAAAACTAAACATAAAATTGGAATGATATAAAAGGTTTAACTTATGTATGACTAAGTCTACTGTTAAAGATCTCCATGAATGTAAAGATGATTCACATGTTTATTTCTGAGATTGTTTTAGAGAATTTCATTGCAGGGCAAATAAGACACTGACACATTGGTTTATAAAAGTGTGAAACTTACATATAAATAGAAGGATGAGCAAGTTATTTTGAAGCTAGAAGTACATCCTAAAATACCATCAGAGTCTTTTGAAGGAAACTGTGTCAATGACACTCTAGGCGTTTTTGCAGCTATAGATTTTGCTGGTAAGATAGGTTAACACTTTTAAATTCTCTGCTATCAAATTACTGGAGCAGCGTAGGTATTTTAATGATACGTATTATAATAAAACAGAAGTTTGGTGACACTGGTATATTTTTGCTATCTAGGAAGAGAATCTGCATTATTTCTTCAAAGCAGTGTGGGTATAATACCCACGGTGGCTTTGCAGTCAGGGAGAACAGGAAGCAAAGGAGGAAAAAAAAAAATAGGAAAAAATATCTTTCAAGAAATTATAGCAAAGCATATTAACTGTAATCAAGCTATCCAAGATAAGAATAGTGTAGAGAAGCAGCACAGTAACAGCAGAGTAATGTTTATGGAGCAGCATTTATGTGCTGCTACTTGTGATGTAGCCTAATGCAGCAGCAATGGGAGCTATTTATTTGTGCAGTCCGAAGGCTCAGGTACCGCAAGCGTAAGTCTCCATCCTTTGCTCCCGCAACACTCCGATTAGCATCTGAACCACCAGCAGACTGCATCCAGAGGGCAGTGAGCGAGTGAATGGAGAGGATTACCCCAAATCAGTGCAGAGGGTCTAGCAGTGATCAAACTAAAGATAGCAGAAATACAGAGTGGGGGGGGAAAGTGCAAGATAAGAGACAAATTTTTGAGGGTGGTGGGGAAGAGCTTGCTAATGGTTCTTGGAAATTGCGTAAGGACAATTCCTCCCAGGGGACTGCAGGGGAAAGGGGCGGGGAAGGCTTAGGAACTAGCTTGTATGCCAGGCACCCGTGTGTGGACTTCAGCAGTATTCAGAGGTTTAGTCCAATTGCAGGATTTCTTTTTTTAGTATTATTATTTAATCTTCCACTCTTCTGTTATACAAGGTGGGGGAGATACCTAGCTATGAAAAGAATTGATCAATTAATGTCTTCTAGGCATCCTGCCTGAGACAGGATTCTTATTTCTGTGATGTGAAGGGGGAGAAAAAACCCAACAGCCTGCTCGGGGTAAAATGTTTTGGATTTTTCTGCTGAAATTCATTTAAGTCAAAAATAAAGCCATGTTAATAATAATTCAGATCAAAATGATTCAGACTTTTGTGGAGAGTGGAGAATTGCAAAAGCATAAGTTCTGGAGTCTTGCTCTTTTATTAATAATTCCTGACTTGAACACATAGCAAGAGAAGTCACCCTTCTGTTCCTTCCCATATTTATATAGGTTAAGTATTTACAATTAAACATGAGTTTTCTTTTTCTCCTCTTTCAAACTAGTGTGGAAATCTGCTCCAGCAGGGGAGGGTGGTGTTCAGTTCTTTCTGAAGAAGTTGATAATAGCATTTTTGCCACTTAATTTCAGAAGTCATGTATGGAGAGTATGGTGTATATGCTTTTACAAAAGAAGCTTGGATTCTTAAGTATGCCGGAATGGTTGATGTATTTTTTTGTCTTTAAGTACGCATGACAGTTAATAGCTGCTGCTGTTACCCCTCCCTATCAACATATGCTAAGAGGAGGAGTCCATCTGTTGAGTTTTACCAACCAAAAAGTTGCATCCCTAAAGGCACTTCATATTTGACCTTGCCAATGGAGGGTGCCTTCAGCGAAGTCTGGCACACTTACCTGCAGTGGTTTGGTTTGTTGCCTACAATTGAATGTTCTGCTCTACCGTTTTTTCTCTAGGTTCATCCGCTCCTGGGAGCTTCCAAGAGTGATTTTTTTTCCTTCCCCATCCCCCAAGAAATACCACATTTTATTTAAAAATTCAGGATGATACTGTAAAATTGTAGGAATTCATAACCTTGGACTGCTCATTTGTTTTTGCCGATTTTTCTGTCTTCCTTGACTGTTGAGTGTGTTGAAAGAACATCATTACACATAAATCTGCCTGGAGCAAAAACCAGTGTTGATTCTGCTCTCGTGACCCAGCATAGGGCTGAATCTGGAATTATTTTTAGCGCTCATATTTTTACCTCTCTTCCACTAGTTGCAGACTCTGCATGGCAGCAGCCAGACTCTGACCTATGTGAGGCCTTTGGTACCAGCAGAACATTTGTCATTTGGGTTTTTAATTAAAAGGAGAGCTCTGTGTTTAAAGGGAAGAAAAAAAAAAAAAGTAACCGTAACGTTTGATTGTAGATCTTGCCATCCATGATCTTGCCCCCTGCCTCCTCCGAAGGCTTCTTTGATTTCTCCTCTGATGCAACATTTCATGAGACATTGGCCTCCTGAGTACTGTTGTCATCTAGCAAGGGCTACTGCAGTTACCTTAGTTGTTGCCAGTTTGCTGACTGGTACCAGGGCTCCATTCTGTTGGGCTCTGTACAGGTAAAGAGCTCAGAAGTAAGAGGGTGATGCTGTGAAAAATTCACAGGTGTCAAGGGACACAAGGAAGGGGAGGAGGAGGAGGATGGGAATGGAGGTGTGCAGTGGTTGGTGTGATGGCAACAGAGAGTAATTTTTAATGAACAAGCGGAGAACTTCAGTGGTGCAGAAAGAGAGCAGCAGGGCCTCCTCGCTCTCAGCCACAGAGCCACTGCACGCCTCTAAGGGACACTCACTTCCCACATCTTCGGATATGCGTCCTCCCGTTTTGTAACCGTCTGCCTCCTGCAAGCTGTGTTTGTGCAGTAAAAGCGTTGGAAGGAAGAAGGTGGGTTTAGTAAAATGCCCGTGCTCAAAAGCAGCAGCCTGATAACTCCACGATTACTGGACCTGCAGGTTTTCAGTAGTCAGTGGTTCGCAGTCAGTGCAGTATCCCACTCAGCATGATCCTTGTACCCCGTTGCCCTTTGTACTTGTCCCTGCAGTGTAGAAAAGCTGCTTTATAGTTTTGATTTTGCACCTCGTGTTAATTTGTAAGTTTCTTGTTTGACTGTCCTTAATCTTGCTGTCACCTGGAGCAAGGAAAAAGTCTGGGAGGAAAAAAAAAATCTTGTAGTGAATTTGCACTGAGTTACAGTTCCCATAGGAGACTGGAGTTAGCGTGAGGTGCCGAAGCGCTGTTGCCCGGGGCGTGGGTGTCTGCAGCGAGAGAACTTCCTAAACCTTTATCTGCCTCCTCTGTTGACGTGCTGTATTCCCAAAGACTATGCCCTTCTCTTTAACTCTTAATTCTTTCACTTTCTTACCATCTGACTGAGTCTGATTGAACATTGCCTGTTCTACTTGTTTTCTGTATGTTCTTTTGGTTTTTTTTTTTCCCCGAAGATGTACTGTGTATCCTAGTTTAAATCAGACTTTAAGACAGTCCTTGAAAGCTAGCAGGTAAGTAAATTATCTTTCTTCTAGAGAGGCTTTAAATCAAATTAGAAAATTATCCTCTGGTAGATGACAAAGGCGCTTGCCTGCCCCTAGAACATAGGTCAGTGTCGTAATTGCTTACTTACGGTACCATAGTATCTAATGATCTCAGACAGGATTAAATCATGGGAATAATGCTGCATAATGCTGTAAAAAATAATTAGATAAGGTATGCTTGGGTGACTTCGAAATGTGCCTGAGTGGGGAAGTAATATGGTTATCTTACCTACAAGTGATTAAGTTTCCGTGGATGGTGTTAAGGAAGTTGCTCCCTACCAAAAGTGGAATATTCTTCCTAGCATTAAACACGCTTTCTTCGTGTCAGCTGTGGCTCTGTAATGGAGGAATATGGCTTGCTTACCTGGGGTGTTTTGGGTGTGAACTAGCTATATTTATACCAGTGGTATTAAAGTGTTACATTCTGAATGCGTTTCCTTCTCTTGTAGCAGGTTAGAAGTTTGGTCCTGCAAGTATTGAAGGGTATTTATTTTAAATGCAGGTGCACAGCTGTTGTATTTTGGTTTTTCACCTTTACTTTTTAAATATGCTAGTAGGTGTTTTGTCACGGTGTTAGGGAAGTGACTGGGAGAATACACTTGATTAATTTTACAAAGGAAAAAAAAATTTCTAGCTACTTTTCATTGTGTTGTGAAGGTGGGATTATCAGTCTGTCTCTTTGGCCTAGGAGTTTGTCCCGTGTCTCGTCGGGGGGCTGCTCGTGCCTGCCCCTGAGTCCGTGGGAGCCTGCTGTAAAGTGAGTGACTCCAAGGATCTGGACAAATACCTGTGGGAAATTTTAAGCTGACTTCGTTGCTGAGGAAGACATCACGTGTAAGCACACCCTAAGTGCCTGGCTGAAGTACCCACGCTGGGCGTACGTTGCCAGGCATTAACCAGAAGTGCCACAAACGAGTACTCGCTGCGTAGTTTGGTACTTGGACTTTGCAGACAGTCACCGTGTCCAAAATCATTGGATGTTCAGCTACTGGTTGAATGTGTAATCAGACCAGGCATACAGATCTTCTAATTGCGTCTGCATCCTCAAAGGGTTGCTCTCTAATGGAGCTAGAAGTGACAGAGAACTGCAAAGCTGGGGGCTCTTGGACTTGCCTTCAAAGCGAGCGGTGGCTGTTACAGTGGTAGGCGAATCCTTTGAACTCGGGAGCTGCCAGTGCCAAGAGGCCAGGCAATTCTCCGGGGTACTTGGCAACCCGCAGGTTTTTGTTAGTTTACAAGCAGAGCTGGGCCAGCTCTCTTATTCATGCCTCCGTTCGCTGGAACCAGTGTTGATGGCATACTTAGCATGCGTAGCTGTGATCCGACTCACAGCAATTGCTGCAAAACCAGGAGAAAACGAAGGCAGGAGAACATGGGAGAGCTTTGCTTGCTGTTGCCAAGGTGACTCGTTTTGAGCTAGATAAACACTCGCTCATCACTGCTGTGGTTTTATTGCCTTACGGTGTTTTGATTGGAACCAAACAAACACCTGAGGGTGAAAAGAAGTGGGAGAAAGGGAAAGGGAAAGGACAAACCAGCCCTGGCACTTGAAAGCAAGCGATGGCTGCGTGGGCAGAAGAGCTGTCGTGTTTCTGCAGCGGGCTTTCTGTTCCCAACCTGTGTCGCAGCGCCCTGGCCCTGCGCACCCCTCGGCGGTAGCTGGCTGCCACTAACGCCATTTCCAATCTCTAATTACAGTGTTCAATCCTAATGATTTGTGCAAAAGAAAGGACCTGGAATAAAGCGAGGAGTGTGATGAGTCTGATGGGAAAAGCCTTCCAGTATGGTGTGATTTTACTTCAGGTCATTTAATCTACCCCATTTCTCTCTCACTTTTTGCAAGGCTGGGACAGAGCAGGGGGCAGACATTGAGGCTCCGTCAAATTTAGAGGTTTTTATTGGAGCCTTTTTCTAGACTTTTAGGCATGGCTGTTCCCAGTGAGGGGCCACTACCCAGTAGCTGACAAGTCGCCAAGTCTCTTGCTGTATCTAATCCTTGCTCTGCCGGCCTGGGGAAGCCCCGGGAAGGGGTGGCAGCCCAGGGGGGTGCCCGTCGGGCAGGGGGGCTCGTGCCTGCCTGCCTGGGGCCGGGCTGCAGGGCCTCCCGGGGACCCCGACGATGCTTTTGCCAGCAGAGGGCAAAGCCGCTACGTGCCGTCCTGCGCTGCGGGCACAATGCAAAGCTTAGGGCAGCTTTGCATCCAGTGTGTTTTGCTAGGCGTTACACACCGGCTGATCCCATAGGTGAAGCTATGTACATAATTTTTGTGGGGGGAAACAGTCCCCTATGTTCCCAGGTACCCAGGGAGCCTGCAAGGTGGCCAGGTGCTGGGGTGCAGGGTGCCCAGGCACCAGCCACAAACCCTGGCTATCATCTGCTGCCTGTGATGGACCAGAAAGATGCTTTTCTAGTACATTCAGGAGAGATATTCATCAACCTGGGAAAATACTTCTCCAAGGGTAGCTAAAACTGCTTGCACCTAGGTTGAATACCGCCCCCCCCCCGCCTCAGATAGCAGAGCGATCCACAGAGAAATTTGGGTGGTTTGGCACTGAATTACTCTTCACAGTCAATAGCAGACCAGAAAAATCCAGAAGTTTCATCGACACAGAGATCTCCGCTAACTGGTGGTGGGAGCATACATCGTGGTATGCAGGATGCAGGTTACACGCGTTCTTCCCTGTTGCCAAAAGCAGAACAACGTAATTAACATGAAAGTAGGAAGCTCCCTGACTCCCTGTCTCTGCAGAGGGAGTGTGTTCCAGTTCTCCCACCCTCTGAATATTGTACGGAGTGGACATGGTTGAATATCTTTTTGCCTTTCTGCTTTATGCAGTTTTCTCCTTTGGTTAGCTTTGGTTTTTTTTCCACCATGGCTGGTATTTCTGTTTGCTTTTCTTTCCCTTACCTGCTACACACTGAAATGTGGTTTTGTTATGGGAAGTGGCTTTTTGTTACCTGGCGTTTTGTGTCGTATTTGTTTGGTGAGTATTTTGGGAATCCAGCCGCTCCCTCAGATCTTGCCCTTCATACCTGGTGCCTCAGTAGATAACTTCTTGCAAGGTTTAGCGTAGAAGACCTCTTCCACATGCACAGATGCAAAGTGTACTTGACCCGTTGGCTTAGTTTGGACAGACTAATGAAACCTTGGTTTAGAAACAGGCTGTGCTGTCTAGTCTGAACTTCACACTCACCAAAAAGAGCCTTATTCTAAAACCAAAAGCCCAGAATTTCCTCCTTTGTGGCAAGTCATATGTATCAGTTATTCTTGTATAAAAATAAGTTCAGTCTTATTGCAAGGTAACTTACAAGGTGGAAATTTTCTCTCACTGATTATAAGCTAAAGTCTGTCTTCAGTGCTTTTTACCTGGTGTAGCCTCAAGAAAACGTGGCATTTTTTCAGTGCAGACAAGTTCTTATGCGTGGAGGCGGGCAGAGGTGAGCTCAGCCGTGCTGCGCCCTCGCGTCAGGGGCGCCCGCTGCTGTAAAACCAAAGTGATTCAATCGGCATGGAAGAGGGGCCTGTCCTTTCGCTTCTGGTCCCCGTCAGTGCAGAGTGTAAATGGGAGCCCGTGTTTGAGTACAGCTCCAAAAGCAAAGTTAGGTCACTGTTTGTGAAAAGGCAGAAGCCAGTTCTGCCTGCCTCCTTTTAACTTACATTTTTCTTTGTTATTCTCCGTGTTGTAGCTGTAGACTTTCTTGCTTCTAGTGTCTTACACTATGGCAGATACAGAAACATCTGTCCATGAATCTGGCTAAAACTTCGGGTGTAATTCATCTCTTTCATACAATGCTGCTTTGATAGTTTAAATATCTTTTTTTTTTCCTCCTGATATTTAACACTCAAAACTGAAAGCTGAATTTTGAATCCACTGAAATTCCTTGACTTGCACTGAAATATCTACTGCAAAGCTTATTATTTATGCCACCACAATTCATCCTCAAATAATTTTCCCCCGTCTTCTCCCAGCAATAGCTCTGAGATGTTTTCTGGTCTGTGTTGGTCTCGCCTCTCATGTCAGATGTGAAAGGGTAGACTAAACTCTGCACCTAGAGCGATGGAGAGAGTATCGAACAACCGCATCTCCTGGATTTTCCACTTGATGGTGGTTTATTTTGCTCGTAGAAGATCCAGATGATTGAGACGAACAGATTTACTCAGTGTTTTATGCTTTTTGTTAAGGGTTGGTCTTTGAGATGGCGGCAAGGGTCTCGGGCTGGCAGCTCCGGTCTGTGCCCTGATCCTGCTCCGTGCCCTGCCCGTGGCTGCCCAGCTGGACACCCACTGTATGCATTTACACCCAAACCGCTCTTATGCCAAAAATCACAACTGTGGAAAAAACATAGTAAGTCTCTTGAAAACTTTAAGCAAGAGGGAAATAATGTCCCTTTTCCTATTGATTCACATAATCTTTTTCCTTTCCTGTCCTCCTTTTATGCCTGTTCCTTCTCTCTTTGTCAGTGGTTTCCTGGATGCCAGGATTGAAGGTGAACTCCTTTCCCTCTAACACTCTCATCACCTCACTACCACAAGCATGTCTGAAGCCCTACCGCACCCTGCCAGGTCCGTTGCTGTGCTCTTACACTGATGGAAAATTCAGAATAATACAGTTTGAATCGGGGGCAAAATATTTGAAGTTATTTGGGTGTCGAAGTATGCAGCTGTGCAGCCTAATTGGGTTTAGGCTATATCTGTATACATAAATCTATAGCTATATATATCTCTTTCTGTACAACTATATATAGATACAGCTGCAGTGGCAGAATGGGTCATCCGCAGCTTCCAGCGGGGAGAGAGACACAGAGTCGTTTTGCAGTTTTTAAGCCTGAGTTTGGCACCATCCCCCGTTTCGGATGTCCTGATTACAACTCCTGTGCTGTATTTTATATCCCATTTGTTGTCAAAGTATTTGACCACAGCTGGGGACACGTTGCTTGCGGCTGGGTTGGACTCTTTCCTTTAGGGAAACCTGACAACGTGGCCCATGCTTTTTAACTCCAACTTTCTTCCTTTGTTGGTCAGGTACTCCACCTTTATTTTGCCCTAAATTGTGTATACTCGCCTCTTGGGTGTGTGAAAGCAAGGATTGTAAGGAATGTTCAGATACATTAAAGCAACTGGTAGCTGGTAGGCATTGAGCAGAAGAGGGAGTCCTTCCTTAGGGAACTTCCTGAGGAGTTCGTATCGGAAAGGAACAGCTGGAGCTTTCACAAAGGCGAGGTATGGCTGCGTTGGCTAACGCTGAGTGCGGTTACATCGTATATGGAGACGATAACCTGGCCTTTGGATGCGAGGTGGCAATTTTTGTGGGGAAATGGAGGTATTCCTGCTTGAAAGCTGCTGGTATGCGAGGCTGAGAGGACGGGTACTGTTTTCTGCAACGTTAGACTGGCATCCTGCACTGGAAAAAGACAGCTTGCCCACCCAGGAAAACATTATTTCTCTCCACTAGCCTGATGTGAAGGCTGCTGGATGGCAGACAATGTGCCCTGCTGTGTGGGTGGACGTTAATCAAACAGTCTCACGCCGGTTGTTCTGTTATGGGCAATCGCCACCTTTCTCATCTGCTGCTTTGCCTCTTTGGGAAAGGCACGAAACAGGCTTGGGAAGAGACGCACTGCTGTCACGCTGCCTGTGGCCGAATGGAGTTGGAGTCAAACAAGCCCTGTCAAAAATCAAACTGAGAAGCGGAGTGTTTACAATGAAAAGTCTGAGTACCTGGCTTGAAACAGTTTCTAAATATAATGGCTTTTGCTATCTCAGTGCAAGAGGTAGGAAAGCAAACGCTGGTGCTTCTGTCATGTACAGGTGGAGACCCAAACGCCACAGGCAGCAGCACATACGGGTTGAACCTGGCAGTGGCAGAAGCAGGAAGGACGAGGGGATCGGAGCTGCCGGCTGGCTGCGGATGGGAGGGTGGAAGCTGTTCCGGGGACACTACCAGGAGGTCCAAACCCAGGTTTGAAGGGTTAATTTAAAAAAAATATTTCTCCCTGTGTCTCGGCACTGTCTGGTTTTAGCCGTGATGGGAATTAGAAGTGACAACATACCGCAGGGGAGCTGTTCTCATGGGGTTTGCATCATGCCTGAAGCTGGACGTACCAGAAACCTCCCGAGAGAGGCTGGTCTGCCAGACCCTTGGATGACTCGGCCAACACCAGCCACGTTTTGGCCGAGTGTCTCAGCTTCCCCAGTGAAAGGAGCTTTCCAGTTTTTTGGTGTTCACCTCTCTTAGCATATCAAGATGCTTTCTGAGCCAGACGTGATGGAGCGGGGCGAGCTGGTGTGACAGGCTCTGCTTTCCCTTCGCAGAGGCAGTGCAATCCCTTCCTCCCTCGCCGTGATCTCCTTGGAGAAGTGTAGGGAAGGCGTGACTCCCGGGGGAGCGCTGGGACAGGCTTTCCTGGCCTCGGCAGCATCCCAGAGTCAAGGGAGACCTCCTACGTGAAGGAACGCCTGCAGATGAGGGTGATGACTCGAAGCAGCACTGTGACACCACGCAGCTAGAGAGGGCAACATGTGGTGATGCAAAAAAAGAATTATGCATATAGAATAGTAATACCACCAAAAAAGCCCAGTAACTAATACCCAGCGAATGTATTCCTCTTGGTGCTGTACTTCCCTGTTGTTTCTAATATTCTTCTAGATCTACCCTGCAAAAGAGGTGTGACCATCCTTAAGGAGAGAGAGGCAACCTGGGATTCGCGGCTGCGAGGTGCTGAGTGCTGGAGCTGCTGCTGGCCCCTCGCACCGGGCAGGACGGACCCTTCTGCAGGGGTCTCCACGCGCGGCCGCAGGTCACGGAGAACCTGAGTAATGTTCTTGGCCTCAGCAAGCTGACTCGGTTGTGCAACTGCAGTATCTGTTGGAAGTGTCCCGTGTCTGCTGTGGAAAAGACAAGGAGTAATTTTGTCAGAAAGTAAAGATGTTATTTTTCAGTGACGTTGCTCTGCTGTAGATGCTCACAGAATAGCTTGCAGGGATCTCTCGGACCGAATGGAAATGTCAAATGCGTTGCTATGGCCAAATACAAACGGATATTTCCAAAGCACTATGGCTATTAAGTAATTATATGTGAGATAATAGCAATCTAAAAAGCATGCGTGACAAAAATCTAGCGAGACCAAATGCTCGTTTCGGTCAAAATTTGACTGTTTTGGTCTGATTTTAAATGCAGCGATTCAAAAAGCCTTTTCATGCAGCGGACAAGCCTTGCTATTTTGAAGCTTACCACAGAAAGCTGATAGAGACACAGAAATGTAGGTGCAGCTTCTTAAGTATATCTTCTGCATAATACCAAAATCAAAACAAGCATCCTGACATTAGGACAGGACAAGATGAAAGACTTAACGCTGTGTGTCTTGCAATTTCAAAATACAAAGCCCAGCATTATGTGACACTAATCTATGCAATACCATGGGCAGCTTGAGGCCCATCGGGTCTATCTGATGAGGTTCTGCCACCATCCCATCTGTTTCGTATTCATCTGTCAATGAGACTCCGAGCCACTGGAGAGGAAAAAGAACTGGCAATGTCAGGCAGTGGCTTTTTGACATCAATACAAGCAGTGTGGGAATTGCTAGGGGTTGTTTCCTACTTATCACAGGCATCAAAATGTAACGGGGTGGGGGAAAACCCACAATTTCTATAAATACCACATCATCTCCCACTTAGGAGTAAATACAATTGTCATTCTTGAAAATTTCTAGACCGAAAGCTACAGTTACACGGCGTTTCAGCTGTTCCCTAACAAAAGGAGACAACGCGTGTCGGGCTCGGCATGTCAGCTTCCTGACGGTACAGCCTGAAGCCTCCTGGAGGCTCTGCTATGACCGCTGGACGAAAAAGGTGCAGTATGGACTCCGTTAGCTGGAATGAGCTGGTATCGCTCCGTACGATTGTCTTAAGACAAATTAGATGAAGATTTGGCTAACAGCAGATGTTAAAAGGAAGAACAAGTAAGAGCAGCCATATACCGAGTGGGACTGGGTATTCCTTTAGCTCGGCAGCCCGTCTCCAGCAGCACCAGCAGTCGGTACCCAGGGAAGGGGGAAAAAATGGCTAAACAGGCACTGAAATATCGCTGAAACAGCCCCTGAGCCTCTAGAGTGCCAAGTACTTTTAACCCCTACTTCATTATCCCTTCTAGCAGGCTGTTTTTCAGTCCTCGGTGACACTTACTAAAGAATAAATGCTCTTTCTCTCTTTTTCCCGTGGGCTGCCCTACTTTACATCATCACCTTGGAGATAGAAAACACAATTCTCTGCGAAATCAGTATCTGCTTGTCCTGATTACTGATTTGATTTCTTTATCAGAGGTGAGGAAGCGAAACCCTGACCCCGCTGAAATCCCTGGGCAGGTCGCAGTTCAGTTGGGTGCAGCGGGGGCTGCGGCTTTGGGAGGTGAACACGCGGCGAAGAGAAGTCCTTTGGGCATGCCTCGCAGGTCATGGCACAGCTCGCCGTTTCTGCCCTTTCTGCGGCGCCTTTGTTCTGAAGCAGTTTCCATGGTGCCCCTGCTTTGTCTGCGGACCCGTCTGCAGGCAGCACTCTTCTCGAACATGCCGCACAAGATGATTTTCTGAGGCCGTGCATGGCGTTGCGTGGCTGCGCTGCGAAGCTGTAGCGCAGCCTGCTAGGCGTCAGCCGCCGCAAATATCTTGCAGGCTGTCTCACGGGCGCGTCTTTAGAAAGTATGGATTGATGCTTTTTAACTGAAGGGAGCGATATAGATGATGCTGCCTGAGAATCCAGCTCAGCCTTTTGGCAGTCGTGTTTGGCAAATTAAAATAACAAGAGGAGGGCTCTTGTCCAAAGGAATCATTGCTGGCAATGTAGCGTTGCTGTAAAAAAAAAAAAAGGCAACAGAGGGCATAACAAGAAAGAGCAGCCATGCTGCTTGCCGCAGCGCTCTGCAAATTTTATCTTCATCTGACATGCGTGTGAAAGTAGATGATCCGTATATGTAACACAGCATCGCTCCCCTCACATAGAGACTGGCAAGGATGAGGTCAAGTTCATTTCTGCATTATCCAGCTGTTAATTCTCTGCTAACAGAGATTCTGATATCTAATTCTGATACCGCAGCACTGACCCCCTGAACCGCTTTGGCAGGTGACAGGGAGGACCTCGGGGTCCTCCTGTCAGATACAAAGTCAGAAGGGCTGAGTAACCTGGCCGCTGTTTTTTATGCCCAGGAATAACATCCCTCGAGAAACCCTGAGCTTTGGGGGGTAGGAGCTGTTCAGAGGAAAACGGCAGAGTGCTTGTGACCTAATACTAGAAATATTTCAGCAAGAAAACTGGTTATATGAATCTTACAGGCTGTTCATCCAAAAAGAACTGGAGTGTAAAATCACTGCCCATGTGAAAAAGCAGGCAAAAGGGCAAAGCTGTGCTGATGGGGGATTTTTAACTCCCAGGCACGGCAGAGGGTAGACTAAATGGTGGAAATAAGGCTGGAGGTCTGTCAGCAGGCTGTGTACAGGAACGCAATTTAATCCAGGACCTGCGGATATCAATGAGAAATGGAACAAAATATTAGAGTTAGTATCAAAGTATGGAGAGAATATAACCGAGGACAAAAGGGCAGCTTAGAAATAGAGATGTCCTGGTCACAAAAACTCAATACTTTGAGCAGAAAAGAGGTTTTCCTCATTAAGGTGAAGCTCGTACTGTGCGTTGGGATAGAACAGGCTGCTCCCCAAAGTTGGGCATGAAAATTAACGGTTTGTAAGTCTTGGCAGAGGTTTTCAAAGATGCCTAGAAAATTATAATGCCCAATTAAATAGGAATCGGTCATCCAAGTCCCTTAGGCGGTCCTGAAAATCACAGCCACTCTGCACTGCATCTAATTTTCAGTCAGATTTTTCCCCTCTGCTTCTCTTTGCGCGCCTTTTCCAGGCCTATCCCCAGCTCCCGCTGGCACAGACCTCCGGCTGAAGCCTAAGCCAAGTAGCAGGGCTTTGGAACGTGGCATTCGAGCAGCCTCGGTGGGGACAGGAGAGAGGACCGGCCGTCCCTGCTGAGGCCGTTCAGAGCTGAATCTGCGGCAGCCGTTACACGGCAGTTGTTACACACCAGCTGACCGCTATTTTTCCACCGGACACCTCCCTCTCACTTTTGGCCCATTTTTGTACCTCCGGCGTGGAAACACGAAGCCAGATCAGCAGCGAAAAAGCAGGCTGTGCTCCAGTGAAGTTAAGAAGCGTGCCATCTAGTTTCAGCGGTTTTTTTTCTTGGCTGATGTTAGCATCTCATATGCCTGTACCAGCATCTCATATGCCTGTACCGTGCACCTGACCTGTTTGGGCTACAGCTTCTGGGCTACGCGTCAGCGCTGGCGGAGATGCCGGGGGTGTATGTCCTCCACACTGGAGGACGCTTTGCGAAGGAGGGTTAGGCGAAGGACAACGCGCGCCGAGCACGTCCTGCGGAGCGGGGCACGTGGCACAGAAGGTGGGACTGTAGAGAGGCAAGTCCCCAGCACACGTGATCCTCTGCTGAAGCAAGATCCCCAAAGAGCTGTAATTGACGTAGATGAATGTCGTCCTTCCGTGCTCTCATCAATTATTCCAAGCCGAGCAGCACTGAATCACTGCCCGCGTCGCTATCAGTCCTCCTCTTTCAGCAGGGCACAAGGCTGGCTGGGAAGCCATGCCCAAAGCGCTGCCGCCATAAAGGAAGATGGCAGAGGAATTGAGAGAATTGGATCATTCTTTATATATCAGTGCTGTTTCACCCTGTGCGCTGGGGCCTCGCACTGGTCACCAGCAGGACCCAGGCTGGTTTTTTCCTCCCCTCCTTGCTGCCAGGAGATGCTAACTGGCTACCAGAGCTTGTTCTTTTTTGCCTCTGATTGTTTGCTGCAACCGCAGAAACAAAATTAGGACAGGGTGCCTCGGGGCTCTTCTGGGCTGTCCAGAAGGTTGAACCTCTCCGCATTATTTGGGGTCAGGGGAGAGATTTTTCCACAATCAGCAGGTGCTGTGGGCTGTATTGGGAAAAGACTGTAGGGAGATTCTCTGTGCTAGATTAACTTCCTAGGACCCCCTGGGAATTTTACTATGTCCTTGATTCTCCCCACCTGCCCCCAGCCATTCCACACTGGGAATGGGCTGTACCCCAGCGCAGAGTGAGGGAAGTTGTCCAACGGGAAAAAGCTTGGGAGATAGGAAAAGAGGAAAAAAAGCCTCATTGGTTTGGAGGTAAGTGGTAAAATAGACTTGCGAGAAAACAGGAGGGAAAACTAGCCCTGAATGTGAACAGGGTCACTGGTGCTGTCGGAGACAGGAACAGCGTCGGTCACAAGCTTCGCTCGGAGCCACCCTCCAACAGCACCTTCGCGTACCGCAGACCTCAAACTGGAATTTGGTCACAGCCGGAGCACTGCTGCCCTCTCACCCGTGTCTCGGTTTTCCACTAATTCCCTCTGCTCCCCCCTTCTCATTGACTAAATATCCCACTCCCACCACCTACTACCAGTTATTATTGCTTCTCAGCCCTCCTTATCCTCCAGATCCAGCCAGTCTATCCATAGCCCTGGAGTTCCTGAGCTCTGCGGCTGCAGTGCTGGCGTGCAGCAGGATGGAAACGTGCTGGTAATGCCCAGGAATAAACATGTTTGATATACGCAAGGCTTTGGGGCGCCGGGCACCCCGGCGGGATGCCAGGAGGAGACGTGTCCTTGCGTGACGGAGGGGACACGGGCAGGCGTTGCTTCTGGAAATACTAGGAGATGGAGAGTGGTAATGGAAAAAACAGAGATAAGCAGGACAAAAGCTCTTGTAGCAAACAGAAAGGTGTATCGTGCGGTTTGTGCTCAGTCTCTGAACTGTTGTACAGGTTTGTGAAAACGCCATATGCACCTGCAGCGTTCCACAAATGAGAAACAACAGCTTTCCCCGTCCAACAGCTGGTGTTTCTTGTTCAGTAAAAGATGGACCATGTGTTACAAAAAGCTGCGGTCCTCCTTTCAAATCTGCGTGAACGGTTTCCAGTCTGCTCTGAAACGCAACGACTCCTTCAGCCTTTGCTAGGCGCTAGGTAATGCTTAAGCGAAGATTACAGCGCAGAGTCACAGCCTGGGAGCTCAGTAAGAATTAAGAATGACTGAAATAAATGTAATACGTATGCTGGGTACGGAGAAATACACGTGGAGGGAGTGCCGGCTCTCCAAGCTGGCGGGAAGACGTAAATTTATTTATTTGTGGTTGTGGCAAAGAAGGGGCCGCGTTCTGCGTCGCCTTTGCAGCACCTTTGTGCCTAGCAAGGTGTGATAACCCAAAACAAGCTTCTGTTCGAAGGGAGGTTTTATTCTCCCTCCATCCCGGGCTCCCGCTGCTCACCCCGGGCTGGCACCAGCAGCAGGGCTGGGAGGTCCCTTGGGCCAGCTGGCAAACAGCCCTCTGAAAAACATCAGCCCACAGCTGGGTCCGGCTGACCGCCCCGCTGCCGAAGTGTCGGTAAGGAAAGGATGCAGGGATGTGAAGCGGGAGGTGGGGCTAAAGCTACGGGCTAAATCTCGGCGCAAATGAGGCGAAGTAGTTTTTAAATGAATCAGCTGGTAGGAGTAAATTTAGCATCTCCCTAGCGCACTAAAAATGATGGTGATTTTTGAGTCTGTGCTTCCAAAGACCGATTTTTAGCTGATCGCGCTGGAAAGCGGGAGGGCTGATTAGATTACACAAACCGGAGCGGGCTCTCGAGCCTGGGGCAGGGCCGGAGCCCGCGTTTTGTAGAGGAATGCGTTTGCTGAATGGTTTTCTACACCTTGTAGTAAAGACCAAAACTATTTTTGGAGAGAAACCTGAGTGAAGCAGCGAATTTCTTCTCTGCTGAGTAAGGGGATCACTTTTTTTAACACGCTGGCAGGCAGATCGCTGTGTAACTAGACAGGTATTTCGGTGAGGATTTCTGACGTCGTGCCAGACCTAAACACCAGCGAGCGAGCGAAGGTTTCCTTGGCCAGGCGGGCAGGGGCGGAGCGAGCTCCCGTGGCCGAAATCTGGAGATGAGTGAGTATAATTAACCGTTGGAACCACTCGCCTGGGGTTATCGTGGGTTCATTTTAACGCGACCATTTCAAATCGTCTTCCTGCCATGTAGATTGTAGCTCCACCAGCTGTTTGGGGTTTGCTACAGGAGTCACCGAGGGAAATTGTATTCCCAGAAATTCCTGTCTTATGCGGGAGATCTGATTATAGGGTCCCTCGTGGCCTTAAAATATCTGAACGCAGGCAGTGGGGAATAATTCTTCCCCCTTCGCGTTCTACCCAGAGGAAGGCCAAAAGGCACGGAGCAGTTTAAAACCCTGCGTGCGTTTCTGCGCAGTCAGATGGCAGAGGATGACGATAATCGCACCTGAAAATGTCCGTATTTTTCTAAAACCCGAAGCCGCAGTTTTATTCCTGTATTTTGAAATTTAGAGCTGACCGGGAGGGTATAACAAGATGTCATCATTTCAAAGCCCTGGTGCGGTCAGCCCACTGCCCAGGGGTGCTCCGGCTGTGAGCACCCACTCGTGGCGGGGCTGGGTCTGTGGGGAGAGCCTGCGGGTGTAGGGTGGGTGGGTGTGCG
>VYZW01054057.1:239-12198 GCA_013401315.1 Balaeniceps rex | reverse complement strand
GATTGGTGTAATGAGAGAGAAACATATTAATAAGGTGTCATCTCGGCAGTGTTAAATTAGATTTCAGAATGCACTAAATGAAACTACCAAATAAAAATATTTTTCAGCTGTAGCAGTGCAGTGTATTGGTTATATTTGGAGAAGTACAGCAGTCCTGCTACAGCCAGGGCATGGGACATGGATTTCTCATTAATGATTTTGAGATGTGACCATATTTAAATTTTTGATATCAGGTCAACTTTCTTTTAGGTTTGGATGTTATCTACACTCCCCACTCCTGCTTACGTTTCTCTTCTTAATAGATTGCTGTCCTAATGTTTGCATCCTCAGTTGTGGTTCACTTTAACATGCATTTTGCTCCTGCTTGCCTATACTTATTCAGCCCATAAGTGTTGGAACAGTTTTATACTTCATGACCCGTTTCCTTTGACTGTTGGTGTGAAAAGTAGTTCATTCTTTGTCAGAGAGCTTTAAAATAATTTTCTCTTGATCTCAATGAATGAATGGTGTTTTCAAGGACTGATACCTGTATCTTGTGTAGTTAGTCATGGAGATAAATTGCATGTGAGGATGTAAAAATGAAAATTTTGGAATATGGAAAGAAAGGGAATAGGAACCTAGGCCATTCTCTGGGTTATTTGAAGAGTCATATCTATATGTTTTAGCATTACCGGCAAATAGGTTTGAAACAAGGAGTTTGCAATTCATAAAGGGTCAGCTGCTTTGTTATCTCAAAATAAATGGGTTCATTAGATGATGCCTACTAAGCAATATGCTTGTGGTGGTAGCAAGAAACTTTCTCAAGCATCTGTATTTCGTTGAACAAGCTGTTGTTTGATGTTAGCTGCTTGGTCAGTCTCTCTGAACCTGAATACGCATGTGTTTGTCACAGGAGCTGCATGCTTCAGGCTGACTCAGAAAAGCTGCGACAAGCATGGATCAAGGCTGTTCAGACTAGTATTGCTACAGCATATAGAGAGAAAGGGGATGAATCTGAGGTGAGTTTAAAAACCAACCAAACAACAACCCCCCTTTAGATCCTGAAAACTAAAAATAGAGAAAACCTCTTTTTATGAGAGGGAAGGAAAAAAATAATCCATTGTTTGTCTTCCAGTGGAAATGCAATGGAATTTTGAAGGCTATGATTTATATCTAATGTATCTTGCACTCCATCTTACTAATGTTACTTTGGCCTATACGTTTTGATGAGATTTTTGTGTAGTGTGGTTAAAATTCACAGAATTATTGGATACTCCTATATTCAGTTCTATATTTCTTCTAAAAAGCTAAACATTTTTTCAGTTCTATGGTTTTCCTTGGCCTTAAATGCAGAAGTTACTTTTCTAGGATTCAGTGCACTGTCGCTATCTGTATTTTAGTGTGTGTGTCTGTTTGTTTTCTTTTAGAAACAGGAAAAGAAATCATCCCCTTCTACTGGAAGCCTAGAATCTGGCAGTGAGACAAAAGAGAAGTTGTTAAAGGGAGAAAGTGCTCTACAGCGAGTTCAGTGTATTCCTGGTAATGCTGCCTGCTGTGATTGTGGTTTGGCAGATCCTCGCTGGGCCAGTATCAACCTAGGAATCACACTGTGCATCGAGTGCTCTGGGATACACAGGTTGGGGAACTCTTCAGAACTATATTTGATTTGTGCATTGACTTAATTAGGAAGGGTGGTGTTTGCCTCTTCAAGTGTATATTGAAGAAAGGTTAGAGACCCCTGTTTGTAAACAGAATTAAGGTAACTGCTTTATTTGCATAAATGAATGGTAAAGCTGTCTGAGGTAAGGCACAGCATGCTGTTACAGGTTAATTTTTTTTTTTCATGCTGCTTAGGAGCTTGGGAGTCCACTTTTCAAAAGTAAGATCTTTAACGCTGGATTCATGGGAACCTGAACTTCTAAAGGTATGATAGTATTTTTGAAACAAGTTTCTATTTGGTACTTAGATTGTTGTTCTAAAGCCACGGTATCAGAAAGTTTAATGCTGGAAACACTTGTGTTTGTATCCAGTGCATGTCTTTAATTTTCTACTCAAAAGTGCTTATAGTTGCGTGTTGTGGGGTTGGTTTTTTTTAATTCACACTTACTTATAATACATGCAGTAGTCATTCTTGTTACAAACTTGCGAGTCAGAACAACTTATGACGCTTTCAGGTTTGCAAATGCACTTTGAGTAGCAAGTTTCATCTGATGCTTTCAACATATAAAAATGGAAATCTGTTTACAGACCAATAATATAGTGGGCTGAAAAATTTTGGAAGTGCTGTATCAGCCTAAAGCATGGTCGTACTTGAAAATTCAGATGCTGGCTCTTACAGTGAGATCTTGATTCCATACTCCTGCTGGCTTGTAGGAGAACATTCATGCAACTGCTCTTGTGTGCTATTTGTGTGCCAAAATTCTAGCTTGAAACATGGTTATGAAAGTCATGTGACATTGAAATACTGAAATAGGAACTCACGCATGGATGCATGTGTGCAACTGAATAACTGGTGCAAAACATTTGTTTCTGGCTGTGATGTTCTGGTACTTAGGTATTGCTTCTCTAGTCTGAACAATCAAAAGGCAATGTGAGTAGGGGTGTTTCTCTTGTGGTTAGACCTTAAATAATTTTAATATCAATGTGTTCATGCTGAGCAAACAAACAAACAAAAAATCCCCCAAACTACATCCCTTGTCGTGTTTATGTAAATACCAGAGCTGACTATTCTACCTGGTATTAAAAGCAAGAAGTCTGTTCATTGCCATCAGTAAGTTGGACTTTATGGGCCAAACTCTCCTTAAACTAGTATCTCCAGGCTGGTTTTTGTCTTTGATCTTTTTCTGTAGACATAACATTATGGTTTAGCAAAAATGTCTGTTGGGCAAGATGGAATAGAATTGATTGAATTGTCTCTTGCCAGTGGGATAAGAATAGCTGCTGGCAAAGCTGGTGGAAAAGAGTACCTTTGTTAATGAGGCCTGCAGATGTCATTCTGATTGCACAGAAAAGATTCTTGAATGACAGATGGTCATTCTTGCAGTCCTTTTTCAGAAGGGAATGGCACTTTAAAAGAGCGGCTGTATTTTTTGCTGTCTTCCTCGGAATTTGGTCTCTCTATTCACTGATGGTTTCATTATCATGATATAAACCATGATTATTTCTGTAAGTGTACTTTTACCAGTGAAAATACGAAGTTGTAAAAATAGGCTGAGCGAGGTTAAAAACAACTAAATAGGTAGATAAAGCCTTTTGCAACTGTATTTGAATTTATTTATTTTGCTTCATAGCTTATGTGTGAATTGGGAAATGATGTTATAAATAGAATATATGAAGCGAAGTTGGAAAAAGTGGGAGTAAAGAAGCCACAACCTGGAAGCCAAAGGTAGTAATTTACTAGCAGTGCCTCTTACTTCCTTGTTTTGTTGCTTCCTTCAGCCTCCAGCTTTAAAAGATGCTGCCACTTAACTGTGTGACACTCCTTTGATTTACTCTTCGTTTCCCCTTATCACCAGTATGTGTTGCTCTCCTCCTTTTCTCACTCTCTATCTTTATTGGGTATTCCTTGTGTTGGTCCCTTTTGGCTTCTCTTCACTTGTTCTTTTTCTGATCTCACGCCCTCCTTTTGATGACAACTCTATAGCATCCTGCTGTGTCTCATCAACGTGGGCATGTTGATTTTGTTTCCTGTCTACTTTGTACCATCTCAGCCAGCTGTACTTGGTCTGTGAGCTCCTGGAAGGAGCCTGTGGCTGTGCCTTTTGTTTACAGTGTCTTTGTTCTTGAGTTTGACTTTTGTTCCCTGATCCCCAGAATGCTCTTTTCTTTTTGCCTACATTGTACATGAGCTCTGCTGGTTTACAGCAACCTTCTAATGGTTGTACTGCTGTCTTCCATTTCTCTGATGCTAATTTGCGTTTGGAGGTAGTTTCCTAATGTTTTGTTCTGCTGCATAAGATGTCTTTTAAAACTTTTTTTACCAGCTTTCCAGTTCTGTGCTGCTTGCTGTAAGGCAGTTTCATGGTACAGAAAACGGCATTTTATAAAGCATTGGCAATTTGGAGACAATGATAATAATATAAATAATGTAGGAAATTTGCTAGGTATTCCTTCTAGTGGTAACTGCTTTTCAGTAGTTTCAATAGTAATACTTTTATAGCCCCTTTCATCAGTCTGTCACAACTGGTGTGTGTGTCTTAAGATGATAACCTCAGGTTACAAGAAAAAATATTTCAGTATGCATTATGGAACTGGTGGCTGTGCCTACCTGAGGCTTATTATTGTTATGGTTCTCTTGTGCAATTTTGATGTTCCTTTAACAAGTGTTGCAATTTATATTTACCTAAGAAACTAAACATATGCTATATTAATTGGTTATTAACAACATAAAACATGTACAAAGGATTAATACCAAGAAGTGGTAATTGGACTAGATGATCGTTGTAGGTCCCTTCTAACTGAAATAGTCTATTCTATTCTAAGTAACGTACAGTAGCTAATGCTTATTTCTTCCACATACCACTTTCTAAAGTCTCTGCCTGTGTCCTGGTTTCAGCTGGGGTAGAGTTAATTTTCTTCCTAGTAGCTGGTGTAGTGCTGTGTTTTGGATTTAGCATGAGAAGAATGCTGATAACACACTGATGGTTTAGTTGTTGCTAAGCAGTGCTTACACCAGTCAAGGACGACTTCAGCTTCCCATGCTCTGCCAGGTGCACGAGAAGCTGGGAGGGGGCACAGCCAGGACAGCTGACCCAAACTGACCAAAGGGCTATTCCATACCATATGACATCATGCTCAGTATATAAACTGGGGGGAGTTGGCCGGGGGGGAGCGATTGCTGCTCGGGGACTGGCTGGGTGTCGGTCAGCGGGTGATGAGCAATTGCATTGTGCATCACTTGTTTTGTATATTATTTTATTATTATTATTACTACTCTCTCTTCCTCTGCTGTCCTATTAAACTGCCTTTATCCAACCCACAGGTTTTACTTTTTTTTTTCCCCAATTCTCTCCCCTATCCCAGAGGGGTGGGGGAGGGTGAGCGAGTGGCTGTGTGGTGCTTAGTTGCCAAGTGGGGTTAAACCACGACAGGCTGAAAGAAAATATACATATATGAACTTAAAAAAGTTACTTTCTTTTGAGCCTTATGCAAAATTTAATTAAGAATCCAGAAAGAGTTAGACAGTGTGCTCTCCATCTTTCTGAAAATGTGTCGTAAGTGTGTCTTATGTGCAGTGCCAACCTACAATTTTGGTTACTGGCTTTAGTATGAAATGGATGTTCTTTTAATACATGAAAATATTAGAACACTAGCTTACTAACTCCAGGGATTTTGTATATGACAGGCAGGAGAAGGAGGCATACATCAGAGCAAAATACGTGGAAAGAAAGTTTGTAGAGAAGCAGCCTGCATCAGTATCTCTGTTTGAATCTGGAACAAAAGTTTTGCCTCAAAGTCAGGAAGAGAAAAGGCACAGTGGGCCTGAAAAATCCCTTTTGACAGGGGAACAAGGTGCGGCATCCCAAAAAGGTATTTACACACTTCTCTCCTTAGCTATATTACACATGGTCTTTTTGAAGTAACATATTTTTGTATTACTTGATTTCCTGCCTCATGCAGAGAAATTGGAATCTGTCTTTTAATGGGTCATTAAAAGAAGCAAAGGGGAGAAAAGACTTGTTCAGAGATGTGCATTTTTAGGTGGGGAAGAATTTGAGGTGGGGATGCTTATCATTCGGAAACATATTAACCACCTTCTTTCCTCCGTATTTTCATCCTTCTTAATTTTCCAATAACGTTCTTTCCTGCCCTATCCCTTCCTTACTGCCTGCTTTGTGCTTTGCTAACTTGCATGTCCCAGCGGTTGCTGTAAGTAGCGACGAGGCGAGGCGAGAGTCTCTATTCTGTCCTGATGAACTAGATTCACTCTTCTCCTACTTTGATACCTCTTCAAAACTACGTAGTAGTAAGTACTACAGCTATGGCGTGTTCAGTATTTGCACTAGTGATCCATTGTGTGTTGTGGCCATCTCCCTGCCTTTAATCCATTGTCTCCAGGCTACTGCATTGCTTAGTGTTTTCATGAAATAATTTAAGCTTTTTTACTTATCCTGATCTTTTCCTTTCTAATAACCTTTGACACTTGTTATTGTTATAAATATTATGGTTGCAGTATGTGACTTCGTATTTTTCTATGGATATGTTAAGAATATTGAATAATAACTAGTGTTAAAAAAAAATGTATTCAGGACCAAGTATAAGAGCTTGCTTTATTATCATGGTATCTGTGAAGAGTGGGTAACTTACGGTCTGCATAGTAATTACAGTTTCTCCCCAAAACAGTACGAAGCAGTGACAGTGGGATCCAGCAGAGTGCTGATGACAGCAGGGAACACCTTGCCTCTACTATATCAGCTAATAGTTTGTATGAACCAGGTGCGTTAGGCTTTGCGCTTTAAGCTGCAAATTTAATAATTTCTTGGTAGCATGCTCTTGTCAGAGATTAGTACTTGGTGATACAATTCATGTCTCTTCTATCCTGGTAGGCTGAAATATTTTTAACAAGGGTAATAATTGCTTGAGTGATCTTTCTCTCCTCCAGGTTTGGTAGCAAAAATGATATTGAATCCTTCTAAATGAGTTCAGACAATTATGGTTTTTTCTAATCAGATGATACTGAGCCAGAACTTTGTTTTTTAGCAGGGAGAGCAACGCTGCATTTTGATACAGACAAGTCTCCACAGAAATGCATAATCCTTTTATAAATAGTTAAATCCTTGGAGATGGAATTCCTGTTAAGTCACAGATAATTGGCTTTTTTGTGTTATTTGAGCATTCTTGCTTAATTTTTCTGTTTTCCACTTACGTGGAATTGGCCATGTCTTTAAACATTACCCCCTCTTTACTCCAAGGTTTATAAATTGATTGATGAAATAATTTTTTGTCTAATATTAGCATCCTGGGCTGGCAGATGTATTGAGTATGGCTTGTCAAAATATCAGAAACATACATTTATAAAGCAAACTTATTCTTCTACATCAAAGCACTCTTCTGAGGTATATTTTAAATCCAGTAGTTCACAGCTGTGGTTTGTAGGCAAGCAGCATGAGGCTTGGATCCTTTCTTTGACTGCATTGTAGAAACATCATGCTGTAACTCATGAAAGCTTGTATATAACAATGTCTTTATCTCCCAGACTTCACTCTGTATAACCCTTATTGAGATGAAAAGAAAGATTATGCTTTAGTCCAAAAGATTACAGCCACAGCGAGTAATTGGTAAATGACAAAAGTATCTTAAAAAAAATTAGGTCAGAACAGTATTAGCCTCATATTCAGGTGTATCAAGCTGTTGCAGATAAAGATATATTTGTATGACTGCATCTCTGCAGGAAATTAGTTTTATTCATATCTTGCAATATAGGATAAAACACACTTCTAACCTAAAGTAAATTCTTAGAAATGACATGGAATAGGTAGATTGAAGGATATTCACACATGCTAGTAATGTGGAGAGAATGTTTTCTGGGCAGTAATAGTTCTGTGAAGTGGCCATGCCTGAATGGTGGAACAAGCTAATGGCATCTGTGACTTCTCCTGGCAGAATGGGGCAGCCATGCACAGCATGGCAAAGCTCTGCAAAGCCTGAGCTACCTTATGCCAGAGAAATTACATTTTTGGTCAGAATTCCAGGAGGTATCTTATAAAAAAGGGATACAGATAAGCATTTTTTTTTCTTTTCAGAAGGAGACAAGCAAGAGTCTTCTGTGTTCTGTGACTCCAAGCAGCCTAGTCCAGGATTGCAGCTGTATCGAGCTGCCTTTGAGAAGAATCTTCCTGATATGGCAGAAGCATTGGCCCATGGAGCTGAAGTAAACTGGGTCAATGTAGAAGAAAACAAAGCAACACCACTCATTCAGGCAGTGCGAGGGGTATGTGATACACAGCACCAGCTGATGCGGAAGGAGGGGAAGGGGAATAATAATAGGGATATTTCTGTGTCACTGTTCTTTTTGAACTGCTTGCTTTGCTAATGAATGATAATGTGATGCTGAAGTTGTCTTTACAATGTTCTCTCAAAGTTGTTTCTGAACTTTTTTTTTCCTGTTAATGCTCTGTTTGGAATTGTATAATTGTATAGTAGTGTTTAAATTTGATATGGAAGCAAATCCCTTTTTTTCCTTTGCCACATGACTCAGTGGTGAGACACAGAACAGGTTTGGCTCTTATTCTAGAGATCTGGTGCTGAATTGTTTCTTTGCTTTTATTCCATAGGGTTCACTGGTTACTTGTGAATTCTTGCTGCAGAATGGGGCCAATGTGAACATCAGGGATATGAAAGGAAGAGGACCCCTGCACCATGCCACGGTTCTAGGACATACGGGGTAACTCACTGCTCCAGAATTTGTAAATGGCCATCCTTTACTATAGTTGTTAATGTGAAGCTTCTTCACTTCCCAAAGTATTCTGGCATTTTAATATTTTTTCAGGTGATCTAGGTTTTTCTTAGACTTTTGTACTGAGAGAGGAAATAACATTTTGAATTAGCAGTTTCATCGGCTAGCAAAACACACATCTATAAACACACTTTGGTCCATTTTGTAGAAACGTGTATTTAATAATGCTTTGAAATAGCATGAACTTTTGGTGAAGACTCATATGAGATTTTTCGCATTTTCTTAATGTGATACAAATAGGAGAAATAGTGGTGTCTGAGGGCCAAGGCTTTTTCTGACTCATCGCACCTGTGTGTTGTATCTCATTTCAAAATGTACTGTGTTACATCTTGAGTTTTGGAATCATGGCTTTTAACTGAAACCCTGTACCAGCTCAGTTCAAATGAGGACATAATAATCTGGTTGGTGGTGTCCCAACTCTTCGCATGCATGAATTCTAAATAGACTGCAACAACTCGGGAGAGTTTAAGATGTAAGCTTAGTTAGTATGCCCTGTTTATAAAGATGAAGAATTATAATAGCAGAGAAAAATGAGATCAGTTTCTATTGGGTAAATCAGGCACCTGTGAACTGTGTTCTTTCCTGTGTTGATTTATCCTGCTCCATGGTTCTTGTCTGTCATAGTAAAAGGGATGAGGCTTTTTGGTTCTACAACCTAAGATGATACAGGAAGGTAGAGTCTCACTTCTAAAGAGTTCAACTCCTTGCTGCACTAGTGCGATTTGAGTTAGGCTATCTTTCTAATGTGGATTAAGTAATTAAGGTTTTGCTTACTACTGTGGTAATGTCTTAGTTGTTCTAGATGAACAATGCTGTTTTGATGTGTTCAAGAGACTTTTGGTGATTTAAGCCAAATACATTGCATCCAGCTTGAATTTATTTGCTTTTCCTCTATTGTTGTGAAAATTATTCTTAAATGCTTTTTCTAAACAGACAAGTGTGTTTATTCCTAAAACGAGGAGCAAACCAGCATGCCACTGATGAAGATGGGAAAGATCCGTTGAGTATAGCAGTAGAAGCTGCAAATGCAGATATTGTAACATTGTAAGTTGTACGTTCTGTTTTTGACTAGGTAACTAGGTTTTCCTATTCTGTTTCAAATTGAAAATATAAGAAATGTCAACATTCCTTTACATAAAAACAGGGAGAGCAAAAGAAAAATCAAAGAGAGTGCATTATCCATAGATGACCTCACTGGTGTGAGGTTCAGGAGTGCATTGTAGGTCTTGAGTTGCAGTCTTTTTTAGTGTTTTAAAGGTGACATTGTTCTTTTTGTTTCCTAAATCATAGGTTGCGTTTAGCAAGGATGAATGAAGAAATGCGTGAATCAGAAGGACCCTTTGGACAGCCAGGTCAATACTCTACTAATAACCATACTGAAATGCAGTATAAGAAGTGTATTCAGGAATTTATCAGTTTACAATTAGATTCTTAGAATCTGAGGGAAATTTAAGATAGCTTCATACAATAACGTTTTTTTATAAATAACTGACACATGTTAAAAGCTTCATTGAAATTCACTGGTGTGACTTTGTCAGATTATTTAGGGAACCTAAAAGGAGAGTGTTTAAAGTCCATTATTATGGTAGTATATGTTACTACAGCCATTACCAACCTGTTTTGCTCATAGTTCTCCACAGTTTTCTCCTATTGATGTTCCATTGAAATTCACGTAATGTTAGGATTTACCTGACGTTATTTAATAGCAGCCTTCTGACCCAGGTTGCTCAGAGACAGTTGAGGAGTTAATCTTATTACAGGATACNAAAAAGAATTGGCAGACATCTGAGCCAACTGGTACAAAAAAAGTAACAAATTATTTTTAATGAATATGTGCGACTTTATTCTCAGGCACTCAGTCCCAATTGACACTATGTTCTGATGTGATATTTATGCAAGCCATTTCTTCTATTATGGTGTGCTTCCATAGGAACCTAACTTAATCTCATGCAAATATCAATAATGAAGGCATGCTTGATTGTCAAGTTAGACAGCTAAAAACACACCACTATACCTGGCAGTAGTGAAAGGCAAACCTTATTTTTAAGGTTGAGTGCTAAGTACTCTTGGCTCACTCCTTTAAAACCCTTATGTATTTTCCACTGATTCATAAGGATTGTGTGTGCTTATGTCTTTTACCAGATTGGTGCTGGAATATACTCAAGGGGCAACATTGAGTCTCACGTCAATATCCCAGATGAACTCTATTAAATAAACCCGATTTATTTAGTTTCTCCTTAAGAATAGATGTTTTTCAAATTTATTTTTAAACAAATCTTCTAGGACATTGAAATTAAAAGAATAAAAATACTATAGACATTCAGACATTCAAATGCGTTCTTTGGCAGAGCAACAGATAATTTAAAAGTTATATACTTGATTATGAGCTTAAGCAAGGAAGAATTCCCCACTCAGAAAATGCAGCAGACTACGTATATGAAAAAACTCTATTGCCAGTTTGGCCATTTTGAATGTAAAGCTGTTTTCTGATATAATGTGTACTACTTCAGTGACAGGCTGAAGGTAACAAATACTGAAGTATTTTTGAGTCTCCTCATTTTTATTTTAAGAGGTAAAAATAATAACTATCAGTTTCAATACCTTTGTTTTAAGGGAGTAGGTATTTTGATTCAAAAACTCTATGCTAAATCATAAATGAATATTTTAGATAATTTAATTGATCTATCACAAATCCAAAATTATTATAAACCAGAAAATGTATTTCTATAGTTTGTACAAAAAGCCTCAGTTCGTTACTAAATATTACAAATGTTTAGTAAAATGTTTCATTCATGACAAATACAGATGCTACTTACATGAAAACATGAATGTGTTTAAACTGGAGATGGGGGAGACTATTTTCCATGACATCTTGCTTAAAAATTTTTTTTTTTTAGACAGATTCTTTAATTAGGTAGATGAAATAAAAAGCTGGTTAAGTCTTTCATGGAAAATATCTTGACCTTTTTACCAGTTTGTATTACAGTAGAATCTAGGGACTGCAGGTGATACAATCTGATCCAGACATTTTACAGATAGTATCTGATCCTTGTAAACAGGCAAGATTGACAATGGAAAGTAGAGCTGCCACAAGGGATAGAGCTTGCTCGAGATCAGGGAGAGGGTATCATTAGAGTAATTTTTGAAATTCAGGCCACAAGCTGTAGCACAGGGTCCCAGCCAGGAGATCTTGCTGTATCTTTGGATAGCATAGCTCTGCTCTCCTTGATTCTTTGCTTGCTGAAGTAAATATATGAGTGTGTTAAATGTTAATGTCTGCTAGCCTGCTAAAAGGGTTGTGTAAATGTGTTAAGTGTAAGCACAAAACCTGTCTCTGCTGTCACAAGGTATGATACCTTTATGTGGTCGTAGAGGAGGCAGGTCTTTTTCACTGCATATACATGTTAAATTATCTGCACTGCCCTTATTTTAGAACTCGTCTTTTCCAAAATCATGATTCTAGAAGAAAGTAAGGATTTTTCAAGACAATTGTATGTTTGCTGGGAGCTATGTGAGGGTAGATAC
>VYZW01054036.1:39379-55641 GCA_013401315.1 Balaeniceps rex | reverse complement strand
GGCTATATGTGGTAAGCTGTAATGAAAGGCCACGACCAGAGAAACAAAAAAGGTGAAATGGAAAACAATACACTGAAGGGTATTTTACCAACAGTCAAACTGTGCACTCAAAGTTTGCTATTTCACTGAAAACTTGAAAGAACAAAACCACTTCTAGGGCACACTGTTGACTACTATACAAAGAGAAAACATGCTTTCTTGCATCTCTTCTCCTCCCAGTTGCAAAAGAGGAAATTGTGAGATATCACGCATTTACAACTGACAAATCAGCAGTTTTAGAGAACAGATGCAAATAAGGCACCCAAATACAACGAAATCCAATTCTGTATATCAGTGAGGAGATTTACCGGCATTCCTCATCGCTTTTAATAAGTGGATCAGAGCCCACTGTACCCACAAGAAACTTGGGACTCAGCAGCGGTAGACGGACATGCTGCAGGACCTAAAACACAAAACAGAACATGTATAGTAAACCACATATAGCCACAGAGAAGCAAGAAGTCAAATGGAAAATAATAGTGGCCAATAAGTTTTGATAAAGAGTTGAGTTAATAATTCCTCTGGCAAACATGCATGGTCATTTACACTTCCAAATCCTGGCATTTTAGTTAAATGCAGCTCATCTTACAGCACCTTTGCCTTTTCAATGTATCAATTTAGATACCCATCAGAAAAACAGTGTTTGAAAGGGGACAATGCACTGCATCTATTAACAGATGAAAACAAGGTCACAATTGAAAACCTTTACAAAATTACAGATGTCAGTACATCTGCTTGAAACACTAGTTTATTTAGAAGTTTTATCAACCATTTAGCTCTCTTAAATGTGACTGGTATTGTGCAGTAAATGAACAAAACAAATAACATGCCTTTCACAATGGCTTAGAATTTAGAGGCACATGCAGGGATAGACAGAGGGGCCTAAAAAGGCACACAGTTATAAGAGCATTAAGAGCTACGTTGAGAACAGCAGGTTTTTCTGGTTTGGTTTGTTTATTTAAAATGATTTTCAAAAGCTTTCCACTAAATAAAGTTGCATTTAATGTCTATTTCCAAAGCAGAAACACTGAGGCAGGCAGACTCTCACCTCTTTTGATCAGAAAGCCCGAGACTTCAGAGGCTTTCCGGCTGACAGCTTTGTCAGAATGGGTGCTTCCCTGTGAAATGGCTTGGCTTAGATGAAGCATCGTATTTCAACAAAACCATTCTGACAAGCTCCAGTATAAGATCATGAGGGCTGAGGCATAAATCAAACAGCAGAGCTTAAAGATACACCACAAATGAAGACAACCTTTTTCTTATACACTACATTTTTTTATACAACACTCAAAGCAATGCAGGCAGGTTTGTCTGGACAGAATACTGGAATGATCTAGTTTGGCAAGTTCTACCTGGAAACAATTCAACAAAGCCCCTATTGAAGGCTCTAGCCACTGCACCTTCCAGCCTAGATGAAGAGAAAGTGCAAGCCACCTAACACAGGTGGAAGTCAGAGAGAATTACTGTGGCTTTGCACGCATTCAGAACTGTGACACTGCTGTGGCACCACTGTATCAGCCCTCATTACTCTTCCCCTGGATAAAACAGTCTTGAATGTTACTGCACTCAAGATTACCTGTGGCAGCTGGGGTCTTCTTTCCTGAATGCTGTATTTCACCCAGGCCATCACTGCATTGAACACCTGCTCTTCACTGCGAACATTTAACTCATCACTGGATATAATGTCTATGAGCTGATTGGCAGGAAGCAGCATGAACTCCTCACTCTCCATTACCTGGTTAAATGGGAAGGGAAAAAAAGAAAGTAAAGACAGTGGCCAAAGCACCACGGCCATTCACCACTCCAGCACTTCAGTGCAACTCTAAAGTGGATACAGTCCACTTGAATTAGTCTAATCAACTGATCCAGTAAGTGCCAAATACCCATCACTGTTCTGACATCAACACATGTGAAGGGTTTGCTGCACGGAGCAGAATACAGCCCCTAGCAACACAACACAGACATCTTTAGATGGGGATGCAAGTGAAAGGGAATTTTACACAAAGTTTTTTTGTAGGACACTTATAAAGCATTAAACTACCAATCAGGTTTCAAAATTTAGGAAAAACAAAGCCCTTTAAAATCAGTCTCCTTGTTTGCTCCATCTAATATATAAAGCAGAAATAAAAATGTTGCATAGGCGATAAACATGTGACTGAAAAGTGGCATCAGAATAGAGGCTTTATTCACAGTCCAAAACAGAGCACAAAAATAAGAGTCTCAGAAACAAGTTACCAGAGGCATTGTATAGATCGTGGAAAGTCTTCCTGAATGCCAATTTGTGGCAGAACAGAAAATATTTCAGGAGAGGGTGATGGACTCATTTGATCCTGCCTCTTTCATTTGCTGTAAATATACACATAGAGTTTGCACAAGTCCAGATGCACTTAAGAGGGAATGAGAGCTTCCTAAGGCCCTAAGGACTGATCTCTTGTGAAATTCAAGCCACTGACAATCTGCAAACATGTTCATTCCTTCAGTACCCAAGATAGCGACCAAGTTTCTCAGGAGGCTTTAGCTGCCACTGGAGGACTGCTCACACAACACACCCCAGAGCACACGAGTCAGCCTGCGACTGCCTTGACAGGTTACCGAGCTCACACACAACCACGTCTTCTGCACCGATACCAAGTAGGTCAGAAAGATGCAAGAACCGAAATAAAGAGAACTGCAGAAACGGTTTGATTGGTAACTGCCAGCTTGGCTTCCCTACAAGCACTCCCAGTCTGTAGCCTGTAATCCAACAGGTTCAGTGACAGAAAATAACTTAAGTATCAGCTTGTCTTTATCATTTGTGACCGCATTAGAATGCCAGGACTTATTTTATGATTTGTAGCATAAATGAAAGAAAAATACATTCTTTCACATGATCATCTCAACAGCAGTCAGCTGTGCAGTCCTTTTAATTACCTAAAGAAATTAAGAGCACTGAATATACAAAAATTGCCAAGTACTGACAACAGCAAATATAGTTAAAAGGAACACAATAGACAGTGAGATCAGTTACCAGGCTTAGGTCTAGGATCCCATGGGCTTTCAGGGGCAGCAAGACCCACAGCAAGGTTAGCCCACACACTTCTTCAGCCTTTGAGTAAGAACAGGGCTGGTCATTAAAGATCTTTATCAGCATTTTTCCATAGCCTCCCTCCCTTCTACACAGACTAGCTTATGTCTAAACTTTACCCCGACAGTTTGTAAGTGCAGCCTCAGACTCTGAAAACAGAGGCTCTGGAAATTTCTGAGTTAAGGATGGTCATCCAGACTCTCCCTTCCACCCTCAGAAAACCCAGTTGCATGGACAGCAAACCAAGTTATTACGACTATGCAACTTGTTAGTTTACACAGTAAAACAAATAATTATTTAAAATGCTTTGGCTTAATTATCAGACACTAATAATTATCTGACTAATATTAATGGTCTATTTGACTGACTTGCTTACTAAACAAGAATTGGATGGGCTTCATTTCCTCCTACAGTATTCATGTGCATTACTGCATTTACAAACAGATAGAATAAATGTCAGAGTATACAATATGGAGTGCAATTTTTGTCTGTTGATACAAAGAACAAGTTGTTCATCCTTAAGTATATTTTCTCCCTTCACACAGATGCCAGAGACCAAACAAAAAAATACGAAGGCTGTTCTTGTACAGCCTGTTAACAGAATTGTTAATAGAACCATTTCACATCACATGCACAAGAATCACTAGGGGGTTTAAGCAACAAATTAAATTGAGGGGAATGGAAAACTTGGAAAAACATTTTACCAAGAAGTTAATGATGTAATGCAGCAATACACATAAAAATTAATAGAACTAGAGGTTAGCACAGCAGAGCATGTGAAGCAATTCAGACTGCATTCAAAGTAACTGCATGGGTTGGCCTGATGCCTAGCGCTTAATATTTTACATTGCCATTCAGGAAATTCTCATCTCACATTTCTTTTTGCCAGCTCGGAGGAATGATGACCATACAGCCTCTGCAGAGGAGGGAACATTTTTTATCAGTTCTCAGCCTCCACAGTGGAGGATGATTAAGTAGCCAGGTCACTGGCTTCCATCAAGGATTACCAATGCACTCTCCAGATGGAAAATAATGGCAGAACACAATACAATCCCAACAAGCAGCACCACTAAGATTGTCTGCAGAGAAACAGTGGAAGCAAAAGAAGTGATCATTAAGGATGAAGAGCTGCAAAACTCCCGGGGCACTGAAAGGGACACCAAAACCTGCCCAGGCCAAAGAGATAGTGCTCTAATCTAAGCAATTCTTTTCCAGAGGCAGTGACTCAGTTAAGTCAATTATAATTTGCATGATCTTTGAGAAGGAGGGTGTTTTCTCGACTCCAAAACTTTTGTCTTTGTGTGTTTTAACAGGGATAAGGAAGACAGGAAGCTGTCTTCGAGGGACTGCAAAAGAACAGAACCCCATCGCAGGCAGCTCTTAACAGCCAGCTGCATGTATTAATGCTAAAACATTTAAAAACAATTGTTATGCTGTTAAAAAGATATTTAGAGGCTTGTAAGCATGCCCTACTCATGTAATAATGAGAAGAGCACAGATCTAACCATTAAAATGACCAAGCACTGAAAATAAACGACCATCTGGTTACCATCCTGCTCCCCAAAAAAATGCAGAAGAAATGGCAGAGCAAGCACAGAGCACATGAAACGGCCAGCTAAAATGTAGGGCTTTTGGGAAATCACTAAGTTTTACAAAAAACAAGCGCTCATCTTAAACAGCAAATTCTATTTTCTAGTCTTCATGGTTAGGAAAGACATATTTAATTGCAACTTTTAGAGTAAGCTGATGTCATGTGTCTACAGTTAAATACCAAGTGTTGACTTCAATGTGTCTAACAGTCAAGTTCAATTCTGTTTGCTTCTGCTCATAATTTTCTTAAGTACTACCTGACTGAAATGAATACAATTCCAATCTGTTTCCTGCAGGGAAAAAAAAGTCAGCAAGCTGCAATCAATCACAGCACTTACATACTGCCACTTCTCTGGGGAAACTAAATTAGCATCAGGAGTCAATACTGGAGTTACTCCCTTTGGAAAGGATCTAGCTGTGAAGCAGGTGGAAAGAGGAGATTTCTCTGTAGCAGGCTACCTGTTCCCAGGGATGGAAGAGTGCAGTTTCTGGAAAAGGCAAGAGACGAATGTCTCTAGCAGGGGAACAGCCCTTCATGCTGAGCGCACTCCTAGAGAGCAGCTGCTTCCAAAACATACGCAAATCCTTACCGTTCCAACCAGGGCTCAGGAAAGACACCATTTAAAAGTCTTGGGCTCCTTTCTGCATCTGGGTGTAACAGTTAAATAAAGACCCACTCTTCTCAGACTACTGCTCACAGAATCCTTAATTATTATGCTAATCTTTCCCTGAACCAGTTGCCAGCAATTTTTTTTCCCCAAAAAAATCATCTAGGCAGAATTAACAAAGGAAGAGACTTGGGTTTATAAAGGTCAGCTACAAAATTACACATTTGAATTACCTGCAAACAACTTCTGCTGAGTAATAGGTACAAAATCCTAGTTCTGCTACAGCAAGGGAGTTGAAGACTCCACTGAGGCAGCTGTATGCTCCCCCATACACCCACATTTCCGATCCCTAAACTCAACACCAATTTTTTTTGTTCTATTGATGTATTGTCCTTTAACACCTGTCTCCCCTCCAATCCTGTAGAATGCAGAACATTTCTGAAAGGGGAGTGGAGTGTCACACCATCATGCAGCCATGTCAGATATAAAATACATATATATATATATATATATAGATATAGATATAATACCAAACTCCAACTATGCCTGCAACCTTGCCTTCCACGTAGCACTCACCACACAACTCTAAGAGAAGAAATGCTGCGGATCATATACAAACCACCAGTGCAACGCAGTCCTGCAAGCACTTCTTCCCTCCTTCTTCCCCAACTAATGGCTGGCACCTATCACTATTAGGGCACACAGCAGATGTAAAGGCAGGATTTGGAAAGCAGCACAGAATAAGAGTTGCCCAGGCTCTCACAGAACACATTCACATGTTTTACACCATGATTCCAGCATACTAGCTTCTTACCTCCTGGAAGTTATGCTGTGTGAACTTGTCAGCAATCCTCAGCAGCTCACGGCATGAGTGAGTGTCAGCAAAAGCTCGGATGCCCAGGCAATTGGAAGGGTCCAACTGCCTCTTAAGGAACTCGCAGCAGGCCTCCTGGATCTCAGCCAGCTGGAGAAGGCAAGCAGCTGGCAACAAGGTCTGGACATTTCCCTCTTCCACAGTGATCTGAGAGGTGTACGCAAAGTCAATCAGCAGTTCCATGGCCCTTTCGTCGATGTCTCTGATCACTACTTCTGTCTGCCGACTCTCTGCCAGCTCCCCAGTGAACATGGCTCGGAAGTAGGGGCTGCAGGCTGACAGAATCACCCTGTGGGCATAGATCTTCTTTGCACCGACTACCAGCACCACATCGCACAACTCCCGGTGCTTCCGGAGAAGATTGATGACTTCCAAAGTTTGTCGAGGGTGCTTGTCAGAGATGTAGGGCATGCGAGCAGGCTGCGGCACCCCTTCTGGCAGTTTGTTAGGATCTCCCAGTGTGCAACGGCTAGTCACATCCATTCCGGTCTCTCCTGGTCGAGTACTGGTACACCTGCAGTGGAGGAAGCCGTAAGACAGGACCATCATCAACTAATCTATCACCAGCTGTCAGCCAAAGTTCTAGGGCTCGCATCGATTACAAGTGCAAAACCAGCAGTGCCCATAGCTCCATGGTGGAACGTGGAAACAAGCACGTGATCACATGAAAGAGGAATCTGTCTCCAACCAAAGCATACCTAGAAGTAAACAAATGCCAACTTGCAACAGGCTTATATTTATACCTATTTTTATATGCTTTCTATGACACACCGCTGTAATATCCAACTACACATACATATTTATTAACTGAACCTCATAATAGCCTTGCGTGGTAGAGGAATATTAGCCCCATTTCACAGAGAGTGACTCAAAGCAGAGAAGACTAGCCAACTTGCCCATTGTCACTTGAGTTTTCTTTGACAGAGCTGGAGATGGATTTCCACTGCAAAGAATTCCAGTTGCATGATTTAACCAAATTTCTCTGTTCTTCTACCTACATTTTTGATACGGTCACTCATCACTGTGATATCTGAACACACTAAACTGTCACACAGATTTCAGTAACTTAAAATGGCCTGCAGCCTACCGTGAGTATCTTTCAGGTTCACAGAATACCCATTTAATCATCACCTTTTCAGTTATTTTTGAATTATGGAGGCTTTAGACTCAATCTACCTTCCCTGACATGTTTCAAAAGAAGGTTAATCTTTCCCAAGAATGGCAGACTAAGAACTGCAGAAGGCAATTGGGATTATCAGACCAATCAAGAAAAAGTCAAAACAATCAAAGTATCCACGACTATCTGCCTACCAGAAAAGGAAGAAAATAAAGTCAAGACTGTAACTTTAGAGATGAGGAACCACTTGAGAATATATAAACCAAGTTCCTGGCACAGGGTAGGAAAAACATACTATCTTCCCAGCTCCCATGCAGCATTCTAGCTATCTGATGTTCTTCTTTACGGAAGTTCAGGTACCTTTCCTTTATCCCTCACATCCCTGAGCAGATGTCAGCTCTGCCACGGCTTAAGTGCAATACCCCTCTGCACGGCAGCACAACAATGCTGACAGATCACGCTTTGCACCATGTATGCTACTAACTCGAGAGAATGGGAATGCGGTATTGCCCCAAGCCCTTTTCTGCAGGGATGAACCAAGATGACACATCTCATACCTTACTTTGCAGAGACGTCTGCCTACACCTCAGGCTTCACTATCATGTTATGACTGAAATCAGTGCTAAACAAAAAGAATTAAACCCAACTCTATTTTCAGCAATCAGACTAAATAAGCAGATCAGTGCACACTAAACACACCACACACATAACTGAGATGCCATTTTGCATGTTCGGAGCATATTTGAATTTCTGCCACATATCATATGAACAGTTACTAAAAAGATGCATCAGCACCAGTGACATATCAATTACTACAAAAATAAAGAAAATATAGGAAACTATTGCCTCTTCCCACTTCAAAGGAAAACCATCACTTAGAGCAATTAAAGCATACTGACCAAAAATACCAGAATACTGATGGTTATGAATTATCTAGCGAGTGCACTGGCTGTTGGAGATATACTGAAAGACCCAATGCATCTTATCCATTACCAGCTTCTCTGGCACACTGGCATGTGTGAGCTGTCACTACCTCACTTTGTTCATACTAAAGAGTTAAAAAGAAATCTAACTTCGCTTTGCAATTGCTCAATGTATTTTGCAGCATGCTTGAAGGAAATAATTAAAAAAATAACTCACATCTTTTCCTCTCATTATTATGTCAAATGCACTTTCTAACCACAGGGAAACCAGCCTCTTTGCAGCAGCTCAAATTATTCACTTGCATCTTAGACTGTTTTCCCATTCACCCCACACCTCCTTGATCATCATATTCAGATGTTTCAGACCATTACCTCTTCCTCATATCTTAGTTACACAGATCCAGCTGGGTCTCCCCTCTGGGTTTTGCTGCTTGCTCCTGTTCAGCGTCTGCACCTTAAATGCCTTGGGTTTTTTATCCCTACTCCATCTTTTTTATATCCATCACCATTCTCCTTTTCTGACACCTCTGACAAATCCTTCTGCTGTTATACTGCTGCTCACTCTCCTCCACCCACTCTTGTCCCTCACAACCCAAATTCACCTTGTGGGGTTTGACAACCATTTTCAAAGCTCTGCCAAGTTCCTCACGAACAATGCAGCTAAGCTCTCCTCACAGCAGCATATGCAAACTGAGTTCAATGGTACCCCACAAAAACCCCAAGAAACCTTGGCTAAAGATTAATTTACCTAATTGGCTTACTTTCATAGTCCTTAGCAGCTAAGGCCAGAGGGTAAGTAATTTAATCCCTCTACCAAGAGATAGAGAAAGGTGGTGACAAAAATCCCCCTGTAGAGTCTAGCTCTTGCTAAGCAAGCCAAATGGATTTTATTGTGCACTAGGGGTTTCAAGCTATGTCAAACCAGCCCCTGGGAGAAAAGAGAAAAAATAAGAGCCTTATTAAGACACATGCTACTGTAATAATTTTGGACAGTTTGTCTTGACCAGGTTGTCAGTCAAAGCATCTAAGCACAGAACAAGTATTCTTCAAATAAAACCCCATTTCACAGAACTACAGGTCACAAGAGATGGCCTACGTACAGGACAGGACCTCCTTTTGGAAAGCAGAACCCCTCTGTTACACTTGTAAGCTTTCCTCAAAGACGACCCCCACTAAAAACAGCCCTAAAGCAGATCTCAAAGAGTTTTTTTGACTAGCACAGATTCTAACTACAAAAAGATTAGATTAAGGCTATGCTGCCACAAGGAATACAGTGTACCTTGTCAAATCCACCACCTAAGACTCTTTGCTGACACAGAGCAATGGGGTGGACCAGCTTATGCCATGCGAATAGTTGGCCAGATTTAGGCAGTAGTCCTAGTCCTTCCTAGCCAGCACAGAACAGGATTTTTCTGCCCAAATGAGACTCTGCTGAACACGTCTTTAAATTAACTAACTGAAAAGGAGTCTGGTTAGTAAGAAGTGGAGGCATTCCTGCATTGTTCCCATCAGTGTTTATCTGGGTGCCTGCATTGTATCCAGCCTCCTTCCTTCAGGAGAGAAAGTGCTGGTTAATGATTAAAGAAAATTGAATGGATGGAAAAAAAGAGTAATAATCAAGTTAGCATGTGTGATTCATCCATAACTTATCTCTGGGTAATGCAGACGCTAGTGATCAACGGGCTTGGGAATTTCCATACTGGATCAAACCAGATGCTTGATGTTAAGCACTGTGGGTTGCTGCTATACACAGGCACAAAAGTGTGAATTCAAAAGGACACTGTCTGATGGCATGTGTCTCCACGAGGATAATAATTTAACTGCATTATGTGTGCATTATGCATATATATGCATAGAGAATGAAATGATGAGTCAGTAGCTTAGAGGTGTGAAAGACAGAAGGCAGCACTTGATTCTCACATGGCAGGCTAGCTGCCTCCCCACACACACACGCAAAGCTAAGAGCTGCTCCTGAATACTCGGGGTAATTAAGAAGAGTTGGATTGGAGAGGAAATGTGTATGCAAGGATAAAAGATTCACACTCAGCTATGCAGATATTCTAGGATTAGCTTCCATCAAAATGCAGGGCTGGGGAAATCGGCAAATACAATGGGATTAAGAAAGGGCTGACAAAGGATCAGTTTTTGTAGCATGCTGCTGAAAAGTACAAATGGGAACACAGGCAGTCTGCAACAGTAAGTCAGCTAAATAAATAAGCTGCTCTGCCTCCATTTTATTCAGCTATGCCAGTTTCCAAAACTTTATTCATTAACACAGGCATGTACAAGACATCCATCCTTAACAGCTCACAGCAGCTTCTTCCAAAGTTCAAAAAAATATCTAATTATACATATCTAAGAAAAATACTCTCCGATACTGTCATAGAGCTCCTTAACTTTCAAGTCAGAGTAGCCTGCATTTTTTGTTTAAGACAATGTATGTTTTAGCATGAGATTACGAGCAAGCTTTAACACAGTTCAGCAGAAAACAACAGGCTGACCTAAGGCCTATGAAACAGAACAAGTCTTAGGCTGAAAACATCGACTGAAATCCAAAATCATACATTGCTCTAGGAGACTTCAGTAGCAATGGATTTTAGTAGCAAATGAAGAAAACAAACCAAACCGGTAGTGATTTCTGTCAACGTCTCGCTTTGAATTTAATGCGTACACAAAGAAAATATTTCCTATACTCGTTACAGAACTGCTACAACAAAGATTTTTTTATTTCGCCCAGCCAAAGGTGATACCTTTGTCAACAGAAGTGACCACCACAACACTGCTGACTAAGTAAATGGAAATGTTTAATTGTGGCAATCAGTACTCTAGGAATTAGTTAGCTAGAAGTTCAATTATTAGTAAAAATGCCACTGACTTCCTTTTCTTACCTAGACAGCAAGGTTTAGGTATACATGCTCAATGAGGTTGAGTTATGAAAACAAGCTGATAAACCTGACCGCAATACTACTTTACATCACTCAAAAGGAGAACAGCAAGGATCTGGTGCATATGTCCCTATTTACGTTGTTTAGTTTCATTTTCACTGACCAAACCCAGAAAACTCAGTTTCACCAAGAATGAGGATATCCATACGCAGAAAGATCAGGTCATTACTGGAGTCTTCCAAAACCTTCCTAAGCCTTTTGCAGTTTGGCTTGAACAAGAGCTATGTCCAAGCAATTGGTTAACTTCCTGAGTGCACTCAAGGGCCCCAAGCATACCATCGCGATCTGCAGCCTCTCCCCCTCAGCGGGATCTGGCTGCCCGTGCTCAAGCCAGCTCTGATACAGCGCTGCTGTAACCTGGGATCAGGCTCCAGGAAGGAGCTGGGTGAGAAAGAGCCAGGAGGGCCTCTCCGCTTTGCCTGGGAGCTGCTCAAGCCCTCGTGCCTGATCTGAGCTACGGTAAAGGCACACCTGTAGCTGACCACGTACCCCACTGATACTGACCTGCTGCACTGTCTTCCTCGCTTGACCTCAGCCCTTCCTCATCATTACAGACTTGCCTGATGAGCACTGGACTCTTGGCTGACCCTGGACATCAGATCTGCTCTGCCCTCCTTGCTTGGGTACTGTGGGACTATGCCTTTCATTGGAGAGGTCCCCTCTGCCTTGCTTTTACCTTCAGCAAAACAACGTTCTCTTGCTGCTGCCTGACAGCAAGAAAGAATAGCCTGCCCCAACTATCACTTCATTTCTAATGCAAGATAAATCCTGTTTGAACATCAATGCATTTTCTCTACTATAATCTTGACAGGAATCGCTGCAATGCCTTTTCTGTTCAAATTGTACTTCCCATCCTCTGAATGCCGTACATATTTGATACCAATTCACCATGTTTACTAATACAGTACTGACCAAGTCTCACTCCCTTCTTCTTGCAGTACCTAACAGGACTCTCACATGTGGTGTTAAATGGCTGCAGAGCCCTGAGTAAAAGGATAAAAGGAAGCGCTCTGCCATCTGCTTAGCTGGACTTCATAGGAAGATCTGTGAGCCTGAAATCCAGTCAGGAACCTTTTATCATTTTCTGCTAAGATACGCAGTAGAATAACAAACAGAAATTTTAACAATCCACACAGAGGCCCTTAAAAGGTGCAAGCATATTCAAGAACTGAAATCCACAGCTCATGATAGAGCCATGCTTGTCAGGCTAGACTGCAGCAATACAATACATCTAGGCACCGAGATCAGCTGAAAGGTTAGTTCAAAAGTAAAGCCATGTAAATATGTCAAACGTGTTATCCATGCTCTACTCTGGCTTGTCAGAGAGGGAGGGAAGACAAAAGGTACTGAAAGGTCTGGTCTGCATCCATTATCCAAAAAAAATTTTAAAAAAAAAAGCCAGAAGTGTCAGGATCAGCCCCACAATAGAAAACCTCTACTTCTTCAGCCCCGTGCTGTTGCCCACCACTAAAACTACCCAGTCTGAGTGGCAGACATAACTTCCACGATAGCAAGCCCAAGGCCACAAACAACATACGAACTTCAGCACTTTAATTCTCTGCCTCAATGCGACATGCAGAAAACAGCAGACATAAAAATAGATTTAGAACCTCAATTTTCCATTAGGAACAGAAAAAATAAAGTAGAGAGAAAACAAGAACACAAGCCAAGCTAGTCACCAATTTCATGTCATTTTGCAAAAACATTTTGATAAATGGAGTACAACATAAGAACCTGAAAAGCTGTGGCTTTACGTTGGTTAAGATTTAAACAGTCTCCATTGCGGAAGACTAAGGTGGAAGAGAGCTCATCTCTACTTAATCTGTCTTGGAGAAAAAGGAACTCACTGTAAAAGCCACATACAGCTCCTCATTGTCTAAACCACATTTCTCATCTTGGCAAAAATAACGAACAGTGCATAGCCCCAGTGATCCCCATATCATGTCCCAAGGTTTACTCATTAGCTTAACTGAAGCAGCGGCACAGCCTTTTTTTGTTGCGCTTGAGGGGTTCATTTAATTAAACAGTGTCACTCTTCAAGGGTTTAAATGACTATTTATTTCTTACCTCCTTCCACAACACAGAACCCAGGCTAATAGTTTCTGCAAATGCTGTAGCTAGAAATGGTCTACATATTCATTTATGGTTAAAATTCCTTGCCTTCTCTTACATGACTGTTTACAGAATTATCCATAATAAAAGTTTCCCTACTTTCAACATCCTAAAGAGTGCAGACAGACTAAGCAATTTGCATGAGTTCTCTCTACTTCATTTAGAGGTGTAGAACTTCAGGAAGCTTTGCTTCCACAGAGTCTGTATCACATACAGAAATGTATCTGCTGTTAAGTTTTGCCATGGGATTGCCATCAGATAATGAGAACTAGAACTAGCAGACAATCCTGTTTGCCAACCTGTCATCGACCTGATTTACTGTGACGATTTTTTCCTCTATATAACAGATAATGTTTCTGACATAACCACAGCAAGAACTCCCCTGAATTAAACTTCAGCTGCATCTTCAGCTCATTAGGACTGAGGCAGCTGGTATCCATAATTAGAAAAGGAAATCTCCTTTTTACCCAAGATCTCACTCCATCAAAGGGACTAAACTCCTTTAGTTAAGGGAAGAATAATGCCCCTTAGAAATCCAGTTTAAATTTATTCCCAGGCAGTTTACTTCACACAATTTGAATACCTAAGTAATTAAATACTGGATTTTAAATATGATAGTAAATGGGGGAAGTAGGGAGGGGGTATTGAGAATTATGAGAACTTGTCTTCCATAGTCTTCCTAACAGCATGTTCATTTAAAGACATCTGGTCTTGTAAATATTGAATACTAAATACATTTAAGTAAGGACTAAAGACAAATGCTTTATATTCCAATTCTCCTAGCCAGGCCTTTAAAAAAAAAAACAAAAACAAACAGCATTTTATGGTTTAGACACTTATGAAACCAACTCACATGATTTATCATATTTGGATAAGAGAACAGTTGTTTTTCATATCTTACCTGCGCATTGGCTTTCCGTCCATGCACCGTGAAGAGAAACCTTCACCCTATGCTTCAAGACCTGATCCAGAAGAAAAGAAAAAAAAAAAAAAAAAAAAAAAAAAAAGAAAAAAAGGGTGATATTCTGAAGCAAGAGAAGCTTCTTTCCTCTCTTCAGTCTGACTCTAGGACAACTGAACTGACCACATCCAGGTACTAATGTGCCTTCAAGCTCTTATCCAGCTATAAAATTCACAGCCTAGATTAACGATGTCTGGATTGCAGAGAATAAAGCAGAAGAAAATACAATCATCATTAAAAGTAATTTCACCACAGCTGCATAATGATTCTTTAGGCAAATGGAACACACACATCATAAAGTCAGTAAACCGTCTGCCTCCCTGAATCCTTAAAATTGTTCTACCAAAGGAAAAAAAATATTTCAAGTAACAGGGTGCTTGCTCTCACTCCTTGCTCAGAGCCAGGAGGTATCTCTCCCTCATACATTTACCAGAGATTTAAGGCAGGCTGGCACCTAATAAACAGCACAGTGCTGCTCAACAGCTACACTGCAGAGCCAGAATTTGATATAAGATAAAACTTGTGTCTGGAAATTGAAGATAACTATGTGCCCCAGAGGTAAGAGGGATGCTAATAATGGTACCACATCTGCAAAGATTAATGATGCTGCCTGATGCTCACTACACTTCCACTCCAAATACTCATTTTCTGAGAAGAATAACAGTTACAAACTGCACAGGCCTTCCATATTCAACGACTAACTTTTAATGCTAATGTAGATTAACCCTTTTTACAAGGACATCACTCATCCCAGTTTCATTTTTAATGACTAATCAATTAGGAATAAATTTAATTTAACCATTATTTAAAGCAGTAAGCCTAACTTTTTGTCACGTATTAAAAGAACAGAAGGGTGTTCTGCTTCCATATGGATATTCACAGACTTCTGCCCATCCAGAAGTGGAGTGAGAAATGGGAAACCACTGAAACTATAGGAAAACCAATGACAGAATGAGACTGAATAACTCTCAAAATAAACAGAAATAGCATTTTAAATAGAAAAACTCAAATTTAGGAAGAATAAAATCATTTTTGGAAGATGGAGATTGTCAGATTGGAGCCCTGCGTCCAACAATAACAAAGTGTATTTGGCACAATTTAAACTAAACTACAAAATGTTTATAGCTTTATTTGGCTACGTGAACAACCACCTTATTTTACAGGCAATGTTCTCCAGGTACATTATCACAGAAACACAAATGGAGCAGTTTGCCAGTTAATGAAGAATAAGCTCAGACTTGCTGTCTTCTGCAGCTGCAAATTACTCAGGTTCATGTTTTCCTGCAAATAAAGCAAGCTAATTCCTCCTGGTTAGGGCGTACCAATTTAAATCCAAGCCTCTCCCGGATCAGACTCTGTTACCGCTCCTCTCACCAGCATCGAGGGGCTTCCTGGAAAAGCAAACCTCTGTGTGCAGCCGCGGGGAACACCAGGTGCCCCACTGCAAAGCAGCATTTCCACAACTGCCCGTGTACAAGAACACATGCGAAAGCCGTTCACAGTACTCTGCGTGTGCTAGGAAACGTGGACGATGCTATTCTTAGACCCCTGATTGCATCAGATTTAATCCACTTAAAACCCATATTAGAAGTCGGGGGCGGGGGGGAGAAACAACACCAAACATTCTGGCCCAGGGTCCTCGATTTAGTGTCCTCCGCGGGGCAGCAACTGGGTGAAACGACAGTTTTCCCTCCAAAACGGGGCCCTTGCTCTCGAGCACCCGCAGGCAGAAGTAGGTTCTCCGAGGCGTGCGGCTGCTCCTCCCCTCCTGCCCCCTTCCCCTGGAGACCTCACGCTAGCAGCCCACGGCGCACAGGGCACACCTCCAACCGACAGCGACCGGCGGGCACGGGCGCGGAACCCCGGCCCGCAGGAGGAGACCGAGCCGAGGAGCCGGACACGCTCCCTCAGGCCGCCGCCCCCCCACCAGCCCCCGGAGCTGACGGCCCAGGCCGCCCGGGGCGCCGGACGGAGCGACACAGGCCGCTGCCGGCCCGGCCCGGCCCTGCCCCGCCACCCCGGCGGCACC
>VYZW01054036.1:1048-39357 GCA_013401315.1 Balaeniceps rex | reverse complement strand
AAAGCTAAACGTGCCCCTCGCTGCCTTTGCTGCCCTCCCGGCACTGCCCGGGGACGCTGTGTGCTGGGCTGCTGTGTGCCTTGCCAGGGTGCCCCGGCAGCTCTAGAGGCTGGGTGCCATGGGGAAGGCTGAGGGAGCTGATGCCAGCATCCTCTCCTGGAAAGGCCAGCCCCAGCCCCAGCCCCAGCCCCGACGCGGGCAGGGCCTGGCGCGGCCTGCGCCGGCCTGCGGCCTATCCCGAGAGATGACCCTGTCCCGGGAGGGCCCGCGGCGGCTGGGGTCGGCCGTGACGGCCGGGTGCGCGTGTCCCCGCCAGGCGGCAGTGACTGTAGGATGCCCACGTCCTGCTGAGGGCCCTGGTAGGTGCCGTGTCCCATGGGGTGACCATGCCCTGGAGAGGTTCTCAGTAGGAGCCCATGTCCCCGTGAGGAGGCAGTGAGCGCTGCATGCCCAGGACCCCGAGGGTCATGGTCCTCCGGGAATAATTCTACGCTAATCACACTCCTCATTCTCAACGGTTAAGATTTTTGTTGAACCAGGAGTGAATTTTTGGCTTTCCTCTTAACATGGGCTGCCACTTTGCCCCCAAGAGGACGTTGAGCAGAACCGTGTCACGGCTGCCCAGCCAGGGCACAGCGCTGAACGCAGCTTGGATGGAGCTCTGGGCACAGCTCCTTCCCGCGCAGAGGTTCAGGGCACAGCCCCGATCACGTGGGACACAGTCCCGCTCCCCTGCTGGGCTGCTGGGCTCAGTGTCTGCCGACGGCACAGCAGTGGGAGCAGCAGGCTTCAGAATCCACCTACACAGGTCCTCCCCAGCTCCACCTCAGCCTTCCTCGCCTGCCAGGCGGGTGGGCGGGGAAAGGCATTGTGACATCACAGAGTCTTGCGTGACATCAGCCCGTGACTTGTCACATCGGCACCCCTTGCAAGCTCAGAGACGCAGGGCAGCCACTCGGTCCTGGTGGTCCCTGCCTGAACTCTGCTCAGGGTGACAGCCCAAGACAGCTCACGCGTTGACATTTTTCTCATCGGGAGAAAGCACGATGAGGCTCAGCCTGGTTCTCTCCCTGACCATGGCTCTCTGCGTCGTGCCTCTGTTCCCCACTGGCCTTGCCTTTTGCATTCTGAATAACTGGGTCACAGTCAGGATACAATTCCTTCCTGAAAACCTGAAGCAGCCGCCCATTGTCGCAGAGAGCATGGCCTCCGAATGGAACAGCAGTATTGGTCTTCGCAGCCCCCAAAGCTGGGTCAGGATGAGGATGGGCATCGTTCCTGAGGGCCTGAAGCATCCTCCCATTGTTGCAGAGAGCATGGTCTCCAAATGGAACAGCAACATTGGTCTTCGCAGCCCCCACGGGTGGGTCAGGGTCAGGATCGACGTCGCTCCTGAGGGCCTGAAGCAACCACCCGTCGTTGCAGAGAGCATGGCCTCTGACCTGCCCTACCCTCTGGGCCAGCTTTGGCACGACCTTGCCCCGGTGGACACGACCTGGCTGCTTTGCGGGGCCTGGCAAACCCTGTGGATGCTCTGCATGGCTGGGATTGAACTTGGCCTCTGGAGACATGTGAAGAGACCCCAGAGACAGGTAAGCAATCGAGATCAGTCACACAGGAAGGGGCTGGGTTGTGGGGAGCAGGGAACCACAAAAGCCTTGGCCAACAGGGCTCGCAATGAAAAACCAAAACCCAGCGCGGGCAAGAAAGCCTCAGCAGGCCCCGAGAGGTCCTCTGCCTCTTCCCCAGGGACACGCCGAGCCGCAGGGCTGAAGCCCTCCGAGAGCCCCCAGCAGGACACGGGGCCTGCCGGAGGTTTCCTCAGCCCAACGTGCTGCCCGGAGCAGTCCTTCCAGGCTGGAGTTCTTCCAGAGGAAGCCAAGCCCAGCAGGACACTTCTCGGCCCCCCAGACCCCGCCCGCTTCATTGTGCCCTCGGCCCTGTCATTTCCAGGGAAGGGGACGGCCGGCCTCATCTTCCATGGGGACGGACTGCTGGGAAAAGGGCACCTTCAGCCATGACAAATTGCTCTGCCGGCTGGAGGCCAACATCACCCTGCTGGTCAGGTGCCTGAGGCATGTCTACCGCCTCCACCTGAAGGAGCTCCGGCACCAGCACTGCAAGAAGGCGGCGCGAGAAAAAGGTAAGAAGAGGAGAGCCTTCTCTACCTCCCTGAGCAACTCCAGCTAGAGCGCGTGCCCGGCGGATTGGCAACAGGAAGGGCAGCGGTGCAAGCGAGTGCTGCTGTCCATGCGGGGTGGGACCTGAGGCAGGAGAGAACAGGCGTCCGTGGCCGTGAGGTGCCCCACGGGTGCCCACGTCCCAAGAGGGGGGGCCCACGTCCTGGCAGGGTGCCCACATCCCCGTGAGGTTCCCGGTGGGTGCCCATGTCCCACGGAAGTGCCTGGTGCGTGCCCATGTCCCGCTGCGGTGTGTGGTGGTTGCTCCCCATGTCCCCGTAAGGTGGCAGTGGCCAGTGCCTGCCCAGGACCCATTGGGTTCCGTAGGCTTTAGGACCTCCAAGGCTGCTGCGAGGGCAAGCATCACACCAGGAAGAGGGGCAGGTGTTCGGAAGCGGGTGGATAACAATTCCAGCTGTAGTATTTTCATCCAGCTAACAGTGAATTCTCCTCAGGGTGACAGACAGCTGCTGCGTCAGGACACCGAAGGCTCCAGGGCTGAGGGCACCTTCGCTGACTACAACCTCTTCTGCTGGCTGGAGGCCATTATCGCCCCGAGGATCACGTTCCTGCGGGGTGGCCATGGCCAAGGAGTGGTCACGTACTGGCGGGTTGTGCGTGCCCACCCGGCACCACAGCCAACGGGCATTCGGCAACTCTCTGGTGAGGCCTCTGGGGAGGGTCCCCTTTTCCACCCTCCCAAAGGTGCTGCCAGGGCCCACTGGCATCCCAAAGGCCAGGGCTCATCTCCGTCTCCCCAAAGGGGACAGCCAGAGCATGCCCGTGCAGCAGAGACGTCTGGGAAACTTGGCAAAACTCCTGCTGGGAGCAGCCTACTTCCTCAATCTTCTAGCACTGTTCAGATCAATAAAGTGTATTGTTCCTGTAGCACGTGTCATTTCGGTACCGAGGGGATCCAGGGAAGCGGCAACACGAAAGGCAGCGGTGCGAGCCAGGCTGCTGTATGCGGGCCTGCGGAGCACACCCTACGGGAGAAGTGGGAGAACTGGGGTGGGGGAGAGCGGGCATCCGTGGCGGCGAGGTGCCCCGCGGCTGCCCATGTTCCAGCAGGAGAGGCCCGCATCCCGGCAGGGTGCCCATGTCCCCGTGAGGTTCCCAGGGGGTGCCCATGTCCCCATGAGATGGCAGTGGCCAGCTGCATGCCCAGGACGCTGTGGGTCATGTCCCTCCAGGAATAATTCTAGACTAATCACACTCCTTATTCTCAACGGTCTCAATGCATGCAGCAGTGCTGGCTGGGAAACACAACAAAACTCCTGCTAAGAGCACCCTACCCTCTTCATTTTCTAGCAGACTCCAGATCAACAAAATGTATGCACGTGTCACACGAAAAGTGAGACATTTTCCTATTGACTCATATACTGCCCATCTCTGGGTAAGGGAGGTGGCTGGGCTTTCTTTTAAGATTCCTGGCTGGTGAGGCATATGACCATTTCTGTCTCGATACCCAGCTGTAATACAAGGGAGAAAACAGCAGGCTTCTACAGGGTGTAGGTTAAGTTGGGTCAATCAGGAAAGAGAAATAATGAAATGCCTTGTTGCAAAGCATAGCATTTTGGCCCATGCAGTTTTCTGTTGCGAGCAGAAGTGACTGTGGCTGCAGATGTACGTGATTCTCTGATCTGACATCTGGGCTGCAGCCAGGTGGTCAGGGGAGAAAGCCAGCCTTGTAAGGGACATTGGGGAGCCCTGTGGATGCTGGTCTCAGCTTTAATCCCCTACAATGGTCAGATCTGAGTAGCATTTCAATGTTCTGCTCCAAAGATGAACAACAGATAATATCTGTCCCAGGTGCAACAGCTTCCGTCTCTTTTCTCTAAGACAGAGGCAGCAGTAGCTCACAAGGATGCAGCAAGACAGTGAGGCCCAGGAGCAGGGGGTTGCTGATCCTAGCTGTGGTCACAGCCAGAGGCAAGTTCTTCACCAGAGCAAACCTGTCCCTGCCTTGGCAGCAGCACAGTCAGGAGAGACCACCAAGGCCTGATGTGCCTCTCTTCTGTAGCCACAACAGAAAATGCAGGTTTTGTGGAAAGGAACTGCACCCAGTCTGGGGCAGTCATCACTCTGGTTAGCTTGAGGGAAGGCTGCCATAGTCTCTTATGAAAGCTTGCCTGACTGCTGTGGTCTATAATGCTATAAAAGCTTCCCAGATGTAGGACCCATAGTGCACCCACTCAGCATCAGCACCTCCCCCACCCCCCCAGCTCAGTGCTCTTTTACCACCACGTTAAAAAGTTCAAGCCTCACATAAGGTGAAACTTCATGGGTAGCTGTGCTGGAAGTCCCCATGAGGAGGGACAGGCACACAGGAGAAGGGATAAAGCTAGCACCAACTCATCTCCCAACTGAACCTGGAGCACAGTGGCTCACCAGTGCCACGTACCAAGGCCTTCCAGGAGCCTGATGTGGGCACAGAAGGGGCATGCTTGTGACTAAGGAAGACAATTAGTTTAAAATTCATGGAATGGCTGAGGAAGGCACCTCTGGAGGTCATTTTGTCCAACTCCGCTGCTTAGGCAGGGCTGCCTAGAGCCAGTTGCCCAGGACCTTGTCCAGACAGCTTTTGAGTATCTCCAAGGACGGAGACTCCACAACATCTATGGGCAACCTGTGCCACTGCTCAGTTACCCTCACAGCAAAAAAGTGCTTCCTCATGTTCTGAGGGAACCTCCTGTGTTTCAGTTTCTGCCCATTGCCTCATGTCCTGTCACTGGCTCTGTCCTCTTTTCACCCTCCCTTCTAGTATTTATATACATTAATAAGATTCCCCCTCAGCCTTCTCTTCTCCAGTCTGAACAGTCCCAGCTCTCTCAGCCTTTCCTCATAGGAGAGATGCTCCAGTCCCTTCATCATCTTCGTGACCCTTCGCTGGACTCTCACCAGCAGCTTCATCTCTCTCTTGTACTGGGGAGCCCAGAACTGGACACAGTACTCAGGTGTGGCCTCACCTGAGCAGAGGGGAATGATCACCTCCCTCGACCTGCTGGCAACACTCCCCCTAATGCAGCTCAGGATACCATTAGGCCTCTTCGCTGCAAGGGCACATTGCTGGCTCATGGTTAACCAGGACCCCCGAGGCCTTTTCCGCAAAGCTGCTTTCCAGATGGGTGGCCCCCAGCACGTACTGGTGCATGGGATTGTTCTTCCCCAAGTGCAGGACTTCGCACTTCCCTTTGTTCAACGTCAAAAGGTTCCTATCAGCCCATTTCTCCAGCCTGTCAAGGTTCCTCTGGATGGCAGCACAACCCTCTGGTGTACTAGCTACTCCTCCCAGTTATGTGTCATCAGCAGACTTACTGAGGGTTCACTCTGCCCCATCATCCAGATCTTTAATGAAGATGTAGAACAGGATTGGACATAGTATTGACCCCTGGGCTACACCACTAGTTACTGCTCTCCAACCAGATTTCATAGCACTGATCAACACACTCTTGGGCCCAGCCATTCAGCCAGTTTTCAATCTGTCTCACTGCTCATCGAGCCCATACATCAACAGCTTTGCTATGAGGACCTTATGGGAAACCGTATCAAAAGCCTGACAGAAGTCAAGGTAGACAATACGCACTGCTCTTCCCTCATCTGCGAAGCCAGTAGTCCTTTCATCATAGAGGATTATCAGATTAAACGTGACTTCCCCTTCGTGAATCCAGGCTGACATAAAGTGATTTGCCACAAAGTGATTTACCCCTTTGCTAAAAGCAGTCTCACCCTTGCCTGATACCCCACTAGCGCTAATGCCACCCTGCCTGTAAGGTCTTTTGATGAAATTCACTTGACTGTCATCTGTTCAAGAGACTTACTGGGAAGGGCTGAACTCCTCTGCTGTCCTGAGAGCACAGAGGGGTTTCACAAAACCACCCCAAGCCATGTGTGCACCAGGACTTCCTGAGAGCTGGCTTGCGAGCCAAAAGCCAGAGCCACTGCCTTCAGCACACCTCCTTCTTCACCAAGGCAGTCTGTGCCAGGAGCTTTGCTCCAGGTCTGGCTTTGACTTGCAGAACTAAGACAATGTTGGCCAAGTCTGCTTCCACACTGGGACCGCAGCCAGCAACATGCAGCACCGAACAGGAGACAAGAAACACCAGCATCCATTTGTTCTGTCTTTATTTACAGGGGAGAGGAGGCTAGTATTTCATCTTGAGAGCTGTCTTGGCTGCTTAAGCCCTGAGAAGCCTCACCAGTTCTGCAGGGCTTTGGTCCCTCTTACCTATGGCTGTACCTAGAATTAGCCAGTGCCAGCCCATGGTTATGGCAAAGCTGACATGCCTCAGGGAGTGTCTGCAGATAGGGAGGGGGATAAAGGGTTGCCATGTGCCCCCATCACAAATCAAGAGGGAATGAGTTTGCCCCAGCAGTGGTCACTGGGGGAGGTGTTTCTTTTCTTATTCTCTTTGTTAAAAATCAAAGCTTGTCTCAGCTCACATGGAGCTGGAGAGCGATGGAGCATTGAGGGTCTAAGGTCTTAAGCTTTTAACCATGCAGAGCAAAAATAATGCTCTGGAAAGACTGAAAATCATCAGAGGGAGTGAGGCTAAGGGTCCCTGCTCCAGGCTTCGTGGGATGCCTATGAAAGTTTGTTTTCAGTGGGGCAAGTCAGTCCTAGCAGCATGGGCCAAAGGATCTTTGCTGGCTACCATCCCACCGCATCCCCTTCCCTGGCTCCCACCAAGCCCCTGCCACAGCTCAGCTACCCCAAATTGCTCTCCAGGCATCCCCAGACCTGCAGTACAGCCCTACCAGGCTCTCCTGGGACACGGCTGCTGTAGCAGTACCAGGTTAGGGGAGACTAATTTTCACCCAGGGCAAGGGAGGGCACTCCCTGGGCAGCCCTGGGGATGACATACTGCAGGGACACAGTGTCCTCCACCAGAGGATGCAATGAAAGGGACACAGGCCAGGCAAAAGCATGCTCTAAAAAAGGGGAGCAGAGGACTCCTGGGCATCCAGTTTCATGCTACCCCACTGGGACCTGTGGATATCCCATATGGGTATGCTAGGCAGCCCAGGGACAGCTACACACTGCTGCCCCCCCTCAGACAGGCTGCTCAGCAGTTGCCTTTCATCATCCATTACCCCTTTCTTCTAGAAGAGGCTGGTTCTCCCTTAACTGTATCTTACAGACCCAAAATCTCCCATCCAAGAGCAAAACTGTTCCAAGTGAGGAATGACAGACACACCTCTGACCTTCTGCAAGCCAACCTCCAGGCTTGGGGTTGAGCCCAGGGCTTGACTAGGAGTCCCACCACACACATGGCCACTGAGCTCCAGAAGGGCTGAAGGTCCCCACCCAAGCCAGGCAGTGAGACTGCTAAAGACACAGGCTGCCATGTTTATATGATCACATACCCAGCATCACCTACCCAGGTCCTTGCTGGAGGGTGTGACAGCTGACCCATACCTGTGGTGGGAAGGGGTGTCAGTCACAGAAAGGGATGCTGTTGAGGGACTGAGACCTGGAGGCACAGAGACAGTCAGGGGAGGTATTACACATCATTCTCCCAACTCCCAGTGGCATTGTGCAGCACCTGCCAGCCAAAACCAGGCTGCTCAGACCTGAACAGCAACAGCAGGAGGAGGCAACCCCAGCCCAGTCACACTCAAGCTGCCACCTCCACCACAGCCTGCCCTTTCCCCAGGATGCAGACCACTGTGATATTAAAGCAGCTGTCAAATGCTCCTCCTTCCTTACCTCCTTTGAGGTGAGGATCCTGACACCAACATCTCCCAGGACGCTCTTCCCAGTCCCCTCCCAGCAACACTGAGCCTGGCAAATACCTTATGGCAAGTAATTTTACGTTATTCTCCATTTACACAAAAATAGAGCAATTCTATATTTATAGAGATTTATAGCCGGTTCTGTGCTGGAGGAGTTATTGAACAAGGCCAGGAGCTGTGGGCGGTCCAGGCTCCCAAGCAGCCGGCTGCTTCTCATTCGGCATTTCCAACATACAAAATTAAAGGCATTCGTCTCCGTCTGGTTTCTTAAATAGATAAGGGGGGAATGAACAGACAGTATGTACAGAGGGGCAGTGGCAGGGCCCGAGCGCCCTCCGCCTCCAGCCTCATGCCTGCCTCCCAGGGTCAGTGAGGCCGGCTGCTGGACTCTGAGGGCTGCCGCTGGCGGGGAGGAGTGTAGCCATTCAGGTAGCCGTTGCTCTGGCGTTTGCTGAGTCCTCCGTTAAGAATGTCCTGGATGTGCTGCACTATCAGGTTTATGGCCACTGTGAGCAAAAGGAAGGGAAAGACACAGGGGAGAGATTGCATTAGGATCCCTGCAAATAAACTAGAGCCAAGCCAGAGACGATGACCCAACTGTCCCCCCTGCTCCTAATCCCTCCTATGACACAGTGGGGAACTGCAACCCTGCGGGGAGAAGCTGCCCCGCTGGGACTTCATCTCTCTGCCCTGGCTGAGCCCGGCACTCAAGCCAGTATGGTCAGGCTGATTCCAGTCAGGTGGAGACCTGGCTGTCCCAGCTGCAGATCTGGCCTTGGAGAAGCACATTTCCCTTTGTGTGGGATGAACCAGGAGTTTGCCTGGAGGCACTACACATAGATGGGCTCCCAGGCTTGATCAGAGGTGCACAAACTCCCAGTCACTCATGCTCCAGGCAGGAGCAAAGGGGAGAGGCTCATCTCAGTGCGTGTGTGGTAACAGCACTCTCTCGGGTGGCAGTGGCCTGAGTCACCTCCCTGGCAGGTCCTGCTACCTCCTACCTAACTCTGCCGCAACAGCAACAGCCCAAAGCTGGCTGCCAGGACGTAACAGCAGGGTCTGGGTCCACTCACCTTCATTATCTGCTCCTCTGGGAATGATCACGTCAGCATACTTCTTGGTCTGGGAGGAGAGAGAGCACTGTGTTACGGAGAAAGTGGAGACCCACCAGGCTGGGGCACTGTCCCTGCTTCCTGGGGCAGGTCCTTCCTTGCCAAACCCAAACCCGCTGGGAGGTATGTCGCTGCTGAGAATACATTTTGGATGCTCTTATTTGCCTTCTGCTCTGTGTTTCGAGGGCCATGCTTTGCACCTTGCCTCTATTTTCATGAGCTCATACAGATTCCAGTAAGAGGCAGTAAAAGGCACCCTAACAAAACCTGAAATAAAAAAGCCTTACGATCGCAAGACTCCAGCAGCTGATGCTTTTGGGAACAACCTCACCCCTGAATCCAGCCAGACTTGGTACAAGAGCAAGGGTTGGCATGCCTGGGCTGTGTGGACATGCGGGGCACAGCCATGTGATCTGCTTGGGACATGGGGAGAATTTTCTACCAGCACTGCTTGCAAAAAAGGTCTGATTCAGGACACCAGTCCTGACCTATTTTCACCTGCAGGTGCCAGTCTCAGTTTCCTCCCCTATTTGTGTCAGCTGATCAGCTTCCTGACAGCCAAGCTCTACCATCAGTAAACGAGCCAGCCTGACACCTCCAGATGGTTCCAGCCATATCAAAAATCATCAGGACATGCTGGACCATTTGAGTGCTGGACCACCTGGCCCAGAGCTGGTTTAGGAGTTGAGTAACAGCAACAGCGGATGCTGAGCCTGCTCGACATCCACATGCAATTGCTCTGCAGCTGAGCTCACCACCAGGTTGGAAGTGGGAGCAGACCACTGCAAAGCTGGTGGGTAGGGACAAAGCAGTTGTTTTTCTACCCTCGTTTCACATTTTGTCCTCCTACAGACTCTTCAACAGAAGAAACTGATGCGGCATCTGCTGCTTTGCAAAGCTGCAGATTTACCTTGTTGGGGACTTGCAAGGAGGGGAACCGCCAAGCTGGACCTGCGTTTCAGGAAAAGCCTTTCTGGGATTACACTGGAATTGGACCTTGGCCCCCAGAGCCACAACAGAGTGAGACAGAGAACAGGGTGCTGCCCAGGAGCCAGGAAAAGATCTTGTAGCACAGAAAGAATCAGCCCTTCTTATGGGAAGGGGCAGAGCTGCCCACATAGACAGGCACAGAGATGTTCCTGAGGCTGGAGGCAAAGCTTCAATTCCTGCCTGTGGTGCTGGCCAGCAGTTCCCAGGTTGCAGGACTCTGTTGGCTCAGTTCCTCCAGAATAAGAAGAAATTCCACATATGCTACCACATCTGCTTGAAAAGCCTTGAGAGCCAAGGTGCAGGCTCCTCTCCACAAGAGCCAGGAGAGGTGTGCAATAGCTAGTGCTGCAAACATGCTATTTCACCTGCCAGTTCTGCAGGACTGCAGTGGTCTCCCGCATGCAAAGTCCCTGTCTGCTAGGGAGCCTTGCCTCTGTTATCAGCTCCCAAAGTAGCTTCCTTTCTCCAGGCAGACCTTGCAACCCTGGCCCCGAGCGAGGCTTGTCTGCTCTACAGCTTGACCTCTCACCAGCCAGGAAATGCAACCTGCAAGGCCACATCCCACAGCACAGAGCGAAGGACGAAGCTCCCTTGCTCTCCCAAGCATCCAACCAGCAAGAAGCCAGCAGCACTGCAGGGTGAAAAGGGCAGGCAAGACAGCCTGGAACAGGAGGCAGACACAGTGGACATCGCCTGGGGCCAGGGATCTCCCGTTCCCCAGGTAGATGCAGCCAAGGGTCGTCCCTCCTGGGTTGGCATCTGCTGAGCTGCCTGGTGTTGGTTTGTCAGACCCTGCGCAGGGAGGGGTTTCTCTTGCCGTGTCGGCCTTCCCATAGGGGAGGGTGATCTCACCAGGAAGGCAGTGGCTCTATAAATAGTCCCTGTCTCGCCCTGCCCCGGCCAGCACTGGCACCCCCATTTTTGCCAGTGCCTGCAGGGAGGGAGCAAGGCAAGGCAGGCTGACCTGAGCTCTGGGCACAAAATATTCCTGTCTGAGGAGCTGGGCAGGGTATGAGGCATTTTTGGCAGACTCCCGTGGGTATCACTCCCCTTACTTACTGGCAAACAGAACTCCTCGAAGGCAGGCTTGACAAAGGTGATGTACTGAGATAAGATCTGTTCGAGGTCCCTGCCTCGCTCACTGATGTCTCGTAGCACTGCAGGGAAGATGTAAGGCACAGTCAGGAGCTGAGACATGAATCGCTCCATCCCCCTTCCCTTCAGTGCAGACTTTGGCCAGCCACCCAGGTATTTTGCCTGAGGTCTCTGTTCCTGAAAGCTGCTGCCCACATGTCCGAGCACACCCCAGCCCAGCTACATGCTTTTAAGTCGCTTCCAAGCCTCCCTGGAAGCCAGGGGCTGGCTGACCTGACCAAAGGCTTTTCTTGGCCTCCCTCCCTTCTCAGCTCTGCAAGCACATTCCAGTTGTAACCAGTGCCACCCCAGTCCTGACTCTTCCCAGCCTCAGCCCTTGCATCCCTCCTGTCACTCTGCCCTGCCCTTGGCCTAAGGATGGGGCATTCTCCCAGTTGTCCTAGTGCAGAGGTGCCCAAAGAATAGAAAAGCAGTGGGGTTCACCCATACACACATTAAGGCACAGTTTAACTCAGGCCTGCAGAGTCGAGGAGAGTAAAACTCACCCACCTACCCAGCTCTGCCAGGCTCCTTGTGCTGTCCCCAGCTGAGCGGGATGGGAAGGCGAAGCAGGCTCCCACAAACAGAGGCTGAGGGGGGTGCTTGGAGGAGATGAGCTCAGGAGGAAGCCAGGAGGCAGGAGAGCAAGCTGGCCTCCTGCTCGTTCTGCCATTTGGGCCTTACACCCTGTTTGCACGAGGTATTTGGGCCGTTACCATCTCTGGTCTGAAGCCACTTCAGTGTGGAAAAGTGTCCCAGTTCAGCAGGAATTCAATCCACGGGTAAGAGCCAAAACAATGCTGTGGCCGAGCAGACAGCTCTTGGCTCTCCCCAAGAGGCTGGCTGGCTTCTTCCCAGCGTGCTAGCACCTGGCACTGGGTTCAGAGTGAGCCTTCTCCATGTGCCAAACAGAGCCGAGCCACGGCACTGCCAGCCTGCGTGACCTGCTCGGCAGCCAGTGCTGTGTGCTTGCAGGGCCAGGACAGTGCTGTTCTCCCAGTGCTGGTTTGGCACCGTCCCCATGGCTCTGTTTGCCCTCGGCCAGCAGCTTTGCAGCATGCCCTTTTGCAGCCCCACGCAGGGGAGGTGATGGGGGGAAGAAAGGGCTGGCAGCAGGATGTGTGCCAGCTCCCTGCCTGCTCCAGGAATGGCTCAGCCCAGCCCAGCCTGCTCTAGCCAGCTCCTTGCCTTCTCCAGAGAGCAGGAGCAAGACCCGGCTCAAACAATACAGAAAAACAGGCAAGGAAAATAAAACAGAGAGACTTTTGTTTCTCAGGTCCCACACCCTGTTTGTTGGCTGCTCTGGGGCGGAGAAGCAGCGCAGCGAGGGTGTACTTGCAGCACACCCGGCCTGGGACGGCATGCAGGAGGCCTGCAAGCTGCACAGGGCGAGTGCCCAGGCTGCAGGGGCTGGTCCTGACAGGGCAAAACTCTCCTGCCTGCTCCCAGGACAGACCACAGAAGGGCAATTGCCCCACAAACAAACACAAGTCAAGCACCCACTGTCTTGTACCTGGCCCCAAAGCAATGGGTCCCAGCAACCGAGGCTAAGACCACGCACCCTATCTGGAGGTTATCACCCTCTACTTGCAGGGCAGGCAAATGTCCCAAGGATGGATCGGCATCCGTCCAGAGCCAGAAGGCAGACATCACTCAAATCCAGCCTGAAACACGCACGTGACACCTGACTTGGTCTTCATTTTACAGAAGCTGGCTGAGGACGGGGCAGCAAGGGACCTCAGCCAGAATCAGCTTTGCACGGATCAGGCTGTTGAGGCACCTGACAGACCTTGCCCCTTGAACTCTGGTAGCAGCGTTTTTCTTGGGAGAGGTGCTGAGATGAGGACAGTGCAAGTTGCACGTACTGAACCCCAGTGCTATTGATTAACTGAGCTGCCAGCTGCGTTTCCAGGAACCTCATCACCCACTGCTGCCCAGCTGAAAAGCCCATTGCTGCAACTCTTCAGGACTTCTGGGAGAGCAAGATGACTCAGAGCCATGTCGCAATGCAAGATCCCGACATTTGCTACAAGCTGCCTCCAGCTGCGTTTCAGGGACATGATTATACCTTCAGTACCTCACATGCAGGCTCTCCTTTCCCAGAAAGGCCAGGGTGACATACAGTAAACAGATTTGCTGCTGCAGTGGTCCTACCTGCCGTCAGGCAGGCCAGGAGACTGCCAAATGGTCAGCTCCCTATCAGGGGGCCGATGAGTTGCCCTAACTAGGAGACACCAACACCTCAACCAGCCTAGCTGCCCCTTTGCAAGGCTTTAGCAATTGATGGTGGGTGGGAGAAATACCCCAAGAATGGCCTGGGCCCATGTGGCTCAGGACCCTGTCCAACAGCTGCAGCACAACAGGGTTTAGCTCTGTATTGTGGTCAGCAGCTGGATGGTCTCAGTTCTTAGTCAATGGGGTCTCAACCAGTTCTCAAGCCCTGAGCTCACAGATATGTACCAAGTCCGAAGTGACTGAACCACACGCTCCAGAGTACAATTGGGATGCACACACGGTCATGTGGTGCTGCAAATGCACAAGGCAACGCCTTGCCTTCAGACAGCTGATACATGGCACTGCCAAAAACATGTGCTGGGTGTGAACCCAAGTTCCTGCACAGCACAGTCTGCTTAAGGGATAAGGCTCACATTGCAAATGTGTATCTGTGACCTGCTAATACGTCTCCCTGCAATGACTGTGCTGTCACCTCCCTGGATGAGTCATGCAAGAACAGTGGGCAGGGTCAAGAAGGATGCGTAAAAAGGAGCTTTTAATCAGCACTGATGACATCCCAACAGTGGAGGAGGTTGTGTATCTGTCTGACAGCAGGAGGGCAGGCAAGCCCAGTTCCGTTGCAGAGTGGAAGAGTCCCATGCACACAAGCAGTCCCAGGCTGACACAGAGATACGCTCCTCTCGTCACAGCACAGAGGTCTGGATGGGGCCTCTCGTCTAAGTCATCTTCTGCATCCCCAGACACCCTATGGAGGCTGTCGGAGCCAGGCATGGGTAGGGACAGTTCAGACAGAACTGAATTCTGCCCCAAGAGTCTCCAAATGCTTTCTTAGTCATCCAGGAGACTCAGGTGCTACATCAGTGACCCCACTCCTAAAGGCTGCTTTGAAATGAACCGCATCTCAAACCATGCAGACACTGCAGAGCTGGAGTCCCTCTTATGTCAGCTGGCAACCCACAGCCAAGCCAGCTGGACATGGGGAGTCTTAGAGAGGAACATTCTGGTTTCTAGGGCTCTTTTCCCTCAAAGCCCCAGTGCCAAGTACCACAAAGAGGCTCCACGCTGCACTGGCTGTGCTTGCACAAACCAAGATCTAAAACCAAACTATCTGCATGATCCACAATGGACACCCTCACACCCAAATGCCATCCTCAGAGCACACCCACACCCCAGGTCCTGAGCAGTTCCATCAGGCACTGCCTTCTGATTGAGCTGTCGAGCCACTTTGCCATGCCCATTGCATCCTTCCCTGCTGGTACCTGCTGACCAGCAGTAGCTGCCATTCAGCTGATGGCACAGGATTGGTGCCACGGGGTTATGTGAGGACACAGTATGCTCAGTAGTCATGCTGCTGTATGCATCAAAGGAGGAATCCCAGACAAGGCAGCAAAAACCCCACTGAACCCTAAGAGACATAGAACAAGGTGCTCCCCACTGCCATAAGCTGTCCTATGTGACATGCTGCACTGGGGAGGAAAAGCTCCCTGGCTCTTTGCTAGCAGCAGCACGGCTTTGGGCCAATTCCAGTTCTGCTCCAGTCACTGTCACCTGCCTCTGTGATCATCTGCCCAGATCAGTTAAGTGACATTTCTGTCCCTGCTGCACAAGGCATGTTTGGGCCTCACCTCTGCGGGACAGCCGGGTGTCTGCATCCGTGTCCACGAAGAGCTTCATGCGGAAGAGATCCCGCACCTCCTGGCTGTAGAAGGCCAGGATGCCTTCGAAGAGCACCACGTCGGCAGGGTAGACAGTCACCGTCTCCTCTTTCCTAGCAGAGGGAAGGAGAGTCAAAATATGGTGGTGGGGGGAAACAAGCTGAGAGGGGTGAAGGGAAACAGCGGTACTCCTAGGCACTGCTCCAACCCTGGCACATCACTGCTGCACCAGGGGGGCGGACCGAGGAGAGGGCAGACCTACCCCACCGCCGTGAAGGGAATCAAAGGCATACATACGCTTCCTAGAAGGACAAACGGCAGTGCAGGAAGCAGACTAGCCCTTCTCCCCCGACCTCAGCAAGCTGCTGCTTGCAAGTGTTATGTGCCAAGCTGTAAAGCCCAGAAAGCCTATGCATGGGCCTTGACCCATGGGAACCTGCAAGGGCCAGCTCTGCTCCCCTGGGAACCAGGCAGCACCCTCCTGACACCACAGCGCTTTTGTGGGAAATGGAGCAGGGCCACATGATCCACAACCAACACAGGCATGCAAAAACAAGCTGAACACATGCAGGGAAGCGTTACAGGAGCAAGAACTGTCATCCTCCTCTCCTGGCAGTGCCGGGCTGTTTGAGCCTGGAATACTTGTTAAAGCTGCAAACGCAGAGTTTATGGGGAGAGGAAGTGTGGATGGGGGAAGAAAAGAGGGGCCATAACACCCCCTCCACTGATGCCTGTGTGTTGCTGGATGCAACTGCATGGCTGCGCAGCTTTCCAGACCCTCAGACTGCACCTGTATCTGCCCTGGATCCTCTAAACAAAGGGTTTGGATTAGTTAGCATTGAAACTTTCAGTTGGCACATTAGGTGCCTAAGAGCGGGCACAAGCGGCTTGCAAGGCTGTGTGCTGTGCCGCAGGGTGTTAGCAGAGGCACAGCAAGGCAGGGATGGCTGTCAGACCTGGAGTGGGAGACAAAGTCATAGACGGGAATCTGGACCGTCTTCCCTTCCGTGATCTCTTTGAGCGTTTTCACGATCAGCTCGTTGTCAAAGGCATCTGAGGAGAGAGGAAACATTACCCGAGGCAGCTTTGCAACCTCTCCCACCCACCAGATGCTGAGCTTAGCCTAGCCAGAGCCACTGGCACCCCACACCGGGGACAGACAGATGCACAGACTGGGGAGGAAAGCCCTGCATGTCCCCACGGGCATAGCAAGGCCAGCTCTGCCAGAGTCCCTGGGGCTTCACTGCTTTGCACCAGCCTGGGATCTGGCCCACAGAGATCAATACTGTCCTTGTATGGCGGTGCTGACAGCCCGGGTTCGGGAAGGCATCTCCTCCGGGGCTCCAGCCCTCGGACAGATTGGAGCAGTGTTGCAGCCTCGAGCTGCCAGACAGACAGGGCTCTGTTTGCTCAGTGCTCGCTGCCTCCAGCCATTGTCCTCATGGGGATGAAGGGACAGCAGCTCTGAAATTTCCCCACCAAGGCTGGAGACGGTTCAAAGAGCCCCTCTTGTAGCAACAAGGCACAGCCCCCTCGGTGGAGGGGTTTGCAGAGCAGCTGCACAAGATGGTTCCCTCCTTGAAGGAGGGACACAGAGCTGCTGGCTCCAGGGGGCTGTGCCAGGCCCGATCTCCCTGGTCCCAACCCAGCCACACCAGAAAGGTTTTCAAACTGGGGGGTGTTTTTGCAGGGAGAAGAGGAGCGTCTTACAGAGTTTGAGGGTTCACAACCTGCCTTTTCTCATCCCAAACACTCCACCCCAGAGGGCAGTTTCTTTCCCAAGAGAGACAGAGGTTGTACTGCAGGGGACATAGATGGCCCCCAGCCACCCTGACAGGGATGCATCTGGCTCCAGAAGAGCTTAACTAAGCCACCCACTCCTGCCCCATGCAGAGACAGAGTCCCCGTGTCCATAAAAGGCTCTTTGCTCTTTGGGTCCTGCTCCAGCCCTTGCCCCACACTGCATGGCAGAGCCCCAGTGCTGTTCTCCATTCACCTGGGTGGTCAAAATTGAACTGGCCTTTGAGTGCTTTGGATTTCTGCTCTGAGGTGAGGACCCGGTAGAAGCTGTCTTGGCTCACGATCACCACCTGCTTCTGGCGGTAGTCCACCTCGTTCTGGCCCAGCAGCTGGACGATCTTGGAGCATACTGAGGACTGGGAACGGAACAGCAAAGGAGGAAAGTCAGTGACAAGTGGTGTCTGAGCCACGCAGGGAGGATGTCCCCAGGTAACAGCCATTCCTGGGTGCATGGGGCACTGCTTGCTGGACCTCCAGCCAAGACTTCGTGGTCCCCTCAAAGGCACAGCCCAAAGCCACTGAGGGAAAAGTGCTCCAGGGACATCACCATGGGGCCCTTCAGTGTGAAAGCACCAAGCTTACTCCCTGCATCCCTCTCCCTGCCCACAGCTCCTATTCTGGGCACAAACTGCAGCAAAAAAACAGTCGGCTGCTGCCTGCATTCAGCCGCACCCCAAGGCCCCCGCAGCCAGCTCCAGCCTGCCCAGCAGCTCCCCAGGGAGCAGAGCTGTGTGTGGCACCATGGCCGAGCCTCCTCCCTGGGAGGCAGCCTCAGTGCTTTGGTTCCCCCAGCCCTGGTCCAGCCCAGAACTGCACAGGCAGGGAGAGAGTCCTCAAAGAGGGAGAACCAGGTTGTTTTCATACCCTAAATAAAGCCCAGGATGAAAAGACACCAGGAGGAGAGCTCTGGGACTTTATCAGGGATCTCTGCCGCAGCTGCCAGGGCTCTTGGGAGGAGCAGCCGTGAGCATATCCTGGTGCCTCTTGGCACAGCGAGGCTAAGGGCACTGCGGAGCCAGTGGCTGAAGAGCCACGTGGCTCTGGCTGCTGGTGCAAGATCCCCACGAGCACTGCTGGCACAAGAACTGGCACCTCGCACACTGCGCGGAGCAGGCTGGGTGCCGGTGGCCAGCATTGACTCTCTGCTGGCACTGCAGCAGGCACTGGCTGCGTGGCCGAGGGTCACACCGGACCCCCGCCATCACGACACGAATCAGAGCACAGCTTGGGGGACAAATCCCAAAGCCTGCTTCAGTCCCTTCTCCTGAGTCATACAAGTCCTTGGCCGCTGCGTAACACCGCAGTGTTAACTGCATCACTAACTGGCAGCCGGCATGCCTGCCTGGCCAGCGAGAGCCAAGGTCAAGCTGGTGGGGGAGTGTTCTGCTGCCTGCGGGAGCCCTGAGTGTCAGCCCTGCTCCTGCCATGTGGCATCCACTGTTTAAGGAAAAGGGGGTGCTCCTGGTGCCAAACTGAGCTGCTTCAACTCCTGCGAATCAAGCTTGCTGCAGACGCCCAGCTGAGCCACTCCTGGCCTCGGTTACCACAAATACACTCTGCTGAGCGCTCTGCTTTGCAAAGAGAGGCTTGCTTGCCCCAGCCTGCCTTCTCAGCCTGCCTGTGGCTCTTTCCATGCTCCCACCTCCCCACTGGCTCAACCATCTGCTCCGTACCTGGCTGGCAACCTCCAGATGCAGAGCTGAAGACAGCGGTGGTGAGAAGGAACAGGGAGGGAAAGGCGTGCCTGGCAGAGGAGGTCACCCCAGCAGGCAGAGGGCAAGGCTGTTTGCCTGAGAAGCTGGAAGATTTGACGGCATTCCTGTCCCCAGAGACCATCTCTTCCCCTCCAGGCCAGGCTGACCTGACTTGGCTGTGACCGCTGAGCTGTGAGTCAGCCCCAGCCGGGCTGGAGAGCCTCCGCACCCAGCACTGCTGCAGAGCGAACCGGCTCGGGCTGCCTGACAGCAGTCCTTGCAGCCCTGGGCACAAGTTTGGGTTTTGGATCAGGGATGGGGTCTCCCTGAGCATCCTATCTTCTTCTCCTGCCTCTCACAGCTGGCAAGTTATGCTTCCCAAGCCACGTCAGCAGCCCTGCCCTGCAGCAAGCTCCTACCACCCAGAACAAAGCACTGCAAGTCAGTGCCAGTCACTCACCCTTCGGCACGCGCAGACACAAAGCCGGAGCCCATTCTCCATTTCCTCTGTTTTCTCACTCCCCACATCCGTCTCTAGCCTGCGTCAGCCCTATTGCTTATCCAGCTGTATCCCATAGGTTTCGCAAAAACAGGGCGTGCACAGTGCCTCTCCTCCACTTTTCCTCCCTTGCTCTCTCCTCTGGATGCTGCTGCCTTTCCGTGCTGCTTGTGCAGCGAGGAGACATGGCGCAGCAGGGTTCAGCCTTGGCCACAGCTGCCAAGGACACCAAACTTCCCAGGCCCTTTGCAATTAGGAATAAACCACCTTCCAGCTCAGCCACCCAGGCAGATCCCCAGCTTTTAGATCAGCAGGCTCCATATGGATATGCACCAGAAACTGCTTTCCCCAGCCCAGGGGGAAGGAGCAGGCCTCCTTTACTTTGGATCAGTGAAAGCAACACAGCAGTTGCACTCACACACTCCCCTTGGACCTCAGCATGGACAATAAAACCATTCCAGGGCATCAGAGAGTTCCAGCCAGTCTTTCTTCTGCCTTATGCACACTAATCCTTGGTCTACTGATCCTGGAAAGTGGGGAAGAGTCCCCATCAGCTCTGAAAAATCACCCTCCTATTCCATACCCCACAACTTGAGACATCTGATGGGGAGAAAAACCCAAGGAGAAAGCAGCCTCAGCAGCTGGAGACAGGAACATTAAGTCCTGGCTCACATGTAAGCCCTCCCAAAGAGCCCCAGGACCAGGATCAGAGCGTATCCTGGATGCATTCACCATCCAGTGCTCTGGGGTGGCAAGTGCCTCTTGCAAAAGCATCCAGACAGATGCTACAGACCCTTCTGTTTTCTCTGGTGGGCTTTGGAGAGCTATCAGAAGTGGTAGAGAAAGATGATCACAAGGACATCCTGCTCTCGGGACAGAACTCAGGTCCAGGGTACCATGGTGCCCAGGTGGGCAAGGATGTCACCTCTGAGCTCTGGGAAGAGGCACACGTGTCACCTTGGTCCCACAGAAGGCAGCTGTGGGCCAGGGCACTACTCGCATGTGATACCTGCATAACTGCAGTGGGACATAGAACAGCAGGGGACACAGCACGTTCCTCCAACCCAAGGGTTATGTTCAGCTTGCCTTAGTGGGGCAGCAAACCTCAGCGAGGACTCCTGCAGCTTTCTCTTGGGGGCTGGTAAGAAATAACACCCACCTCAGGTCTAAGTGAAGAAGGTTTTTCCTTTCCCCACAATCACTTGTGATGGAAACAAGAATGGTTTGTGAGGGGCATTCCCTGATGCCAGTCTGAATACCTCCCACAGCTGGACATGCAGTTTTTCCCCTTGGTCAATAAACACTCTATGTTAAGGAGGAAGAAAAACTAGAAGCGCAGAGGTTACGAATTCCCCTACACAGTGGGAACAGAAACCCCCAGCCTCAGGAAGCGTCCCTCCAACACATGTCCCCTGCTTAAATCCCTTTCTCCCAAACCAGCACTGCATACATACATGTGACTGATGTTAATCAGAAGTGTGAAAAATCCACTAATAACCGGAATTGACAGTGATTAGGCTCTGGGGAGGTCTGCAGATGCCCAGAAAGACCAAGACCAAAGCATGACTGCGAAGTACCAAGCCGGGCTGCAACCAGCCTGGATGCATGGTAACCCAGGGGACACGTGGTACTGACACCGGCACTCAGCATCCACTTGAAGGGATAACCTGAGCTTTGATTCCTTCCTTTGCCAACTCCTAACTGTCTGGCTCCTACCAGCGACCACTTCTCCCAAGGGTGAAGACGACAATTGTTTCTTCCCTGAGAAGCCCAGGACTGCAGAGGCAAATGGAGGATGACTTGAAGAAGATGACATGATGCTATAGATGAATCCCAGTACAGAAATTCTGAGATTTGAGCCCTATCCCTAGCTCTACTCTGCGTAGCACATCCCATCTGTAGGAAGATGAGAGGCATGACAGGGCTCCTTGCCTCCACTTAGCCCCTTCCCCAGATCTACATTGTCTGTGCATACCTTGCCACGACCCAAAGCAAACACTAATGGTGATTCAGCTGCAGCACACTCCTGGCAACAGGATGCTTTCTCAAGCAAAAGCCTTCCCCTCCTCCAGAACTTGTTTAAAACTAAATATAGACAGGACACAGCAGCCTCCGAGCCTCCACGGTTGCCAAGCGGACCTTTCCCATGTTAGCCACATGAAACCGGTGCAGGACTTTCCAAGCACACAGGCAGGGAGCCCCAGCCTCTCTGCCATCGTTCATGACTTTCCAGACACTGCAGCGAGGGGAACTTAGCTCCAGGTTCAAGCAAACTGGCTGCGACCCACTGAGCTGCACTCCCCCAGGCTTTGCGCTTGAGCTGCTCCCTGGGAAGGCTGTGCAAACCAACCCACACCACACACAGACGGTTGAGAGGGAGGTATCTGCACACCATGGTGCAAGAAAGGAGCTCAGAGAGATGTTATTCCTGCACAGAAGCGGCCGCAGCTCCCCTTGCAGGATTCCTCTGCTGAACCAAGCACACAAATAACCAGTGTTTAAGGAAGAAGTACAGCTTTATTCTGCTGGGAGTGGAAGATGCAGAGGGCACCTGGGGAAGAACTCTAGCATATTTTCCCTAAAGGAGAGAGGTGGTGCACAGGGGAAGAAACTCAACAGATGAGTGTTTGGAGCCCTACCCCTGACATTTTTTTTAAAGATATTAATTACATTACATATTTAATTCATATTCACTCATGGCCTATAGCCAGCTGCTCAGATATATTTCAGGAGTTGACTAATTCCCTGATATTATTATGCAGATTATCCCACAATCCCTCTTGGATAGCTCTGATCAGCCAGTGAATTAGGACTTCAGACGGGTATTAGAGAGAAAGCTGATGGACAGTGCTACAGTTAACCACCATGTGAAGGTACCAGGCAGGACACAGCTGATGCTTTCAGCCCTAGGTTTGCTGTGGCAGACGGGGCAGTACAGATGCTTCTGCCTCAGCTGGTAAGCCCTGCCCTGGGCTAGGAGGAATCCATAAGCCTTGTGCACATGGATATGCCAAAACCCACTCGCTCAGAGCAGTCCATCCATCCCCAGGGAGCCTGGCACTGCAGAGGGATGTCTACACTGAGCTACTCACTAGGCTCCCAATACAGCAGCAGGGATGACCTCCCAATCTCCCAAGGACTCTAGACTAGACACCTAGCAAAAGCGACTTGTGCCAGATAAAGTCATTCCAGCCCTAAAGAAATACTGACACTGCCAGTCCCCTTGGAAGCAGGTAAAGGGAGAAGGGCTGCACCAGAAGCAAGACCTACCAGGAGAGGCACATGCTGGGCTCCAGTGTGGAAGGAAGAGAGGCACAGACCCCTGCCACTGCTGCAGGCTGCTCGCCCTGAGCCAAGACGCTGCTCACCATGAGGACAGTCCTCCCCAGCAGAGCAACACCCTTGGCCCACAACAAATACAACAGCTAGGAGCAAGGACAGACTGCAGCAGTCACGTCCCACCTCCCACCAAGGAGAGAAGCCCAGAGGTTGTATCTACAGACACCACTGCCACAACCCCTTTCCTGTAGGATCTGGATGTGAACAGGCTTGGCAGGATCTGTTGATAGCTTTGCATCCACAGGAGCCTGGCCGGGGTGTCCTTGTCACATGCTTGTGGATAAAATAGTCTCCAGTTTTGGGATCTGGCAGGATTTTCCCCAAGATCACATCAGGGACCACTGGGATGACTTGCTGCATTTCTCTGATAAACCCTGTAGCATGGTTCCCTTTCCAGGCATCATAGGGGACTTTTACTCAATTGGGTCCTTGCAATCAGGAGCCATAGCAATGCTGTCCTTCTCCCCAGCTCATCTCCTACAGCACACTAGGTGTGGATTTTGGTCTCTTCTTGTAAGGTTATGTTAATTATAGAATCTTAGGAAGTGCTTGGTGGACTGGGGTGACACACAGAACAGATACCAAACTGGGAAGGGTCCCAGAGCATCTATTAAATGTCTGCCTGCGACTGCAGAGAGCTAGTTCATGACCCATGCAATCCTTTCCAGTCCTAATGGAGCACATCCGTACGGCAGCACTGGGACTGGAAACTTGCTATTCTCGTACCAAAAGCCTGGGCCTCCACCCAGAGCTTTCCCAGCCAGGTCCACCATTCCTGCCTTTCCCTTTGCGAGCCACAGGCCAACCAGTCCCGGGCTGGGATATCCAGGTTTCTGTTCACTCACTCTGGGACACTGAGCATGTGATCAGCAGTCCTGGGCTGGAGCCTAAACAGGCACACACAAACACAGAGGATCTGAACACAGATTACATATGGGGAGGAAAACAACCCTCCTAACACAATCCCTCCCAATCCACCTGTTTTAGACACAGGATATTTTTCTCAAGCCCCTGCTGCAAACTCCGTAGCCTGGAGCTAGCTATGGTAAGCAGGCTCCATAACGAACTCGCACATATTCAGTCAGTAATGGGAAAGGGCTGACCCGTCAAAACATCCTGTGTATCAGTCTGATCGGGGCCTGGCACAGAACGATGTTCTGCTAGGAAGTTTGATGAGTCTCTAGCATGCATTGACACCAGCGTTTAACAAGTCAGACCTTGTGATTCAGGGCTCCTGCCAGCCACGGAACATCACCAGGAAACGGTGCTGAACCAACACAAGACTGCTGCAATCCCTGCTAGTCCCCCTCCCGTGGCTCCCCCCGGCTCTCTGCTGGGTCTCCCCTGGGCTTCTTTGCCTGGCATGCAGGTGGTGACACAGTGGCAGTGACCCCCGGGTTGCTGTGACGGACCTCAGCCCTTGCTAGGGTAGGGCTCTGAGCTCTGTCATGCAAGAAGCCCCATGCAGAGAGGGAACTGCCTCATGCAGAGATGCGCTGCAGCTGGGGCCACTGCTTCCCTGGGGACCAACATGCTGGCTGTCCGACCCCTGGCTGGATGATAGCAGCCTTCTTCAGCCTTCTAGCTAGCTCACTCTTCTAGGCAGCCAGCTCAGCCTCAGACAGCATTTTTGGTGTTTAAAGCACACATGCCTAATGGATTAACAGCAAAGAATACACCTGGCTGAACACACGCTGCAATTTTGGTGCTCCGTAGTCTGGAAACTCTTAGGCTGCATGTTTGAACATACATTTCCAACTGTATGTGCTAACTACAGATCCAAATAGTGCAGCCACCGGGCCACGGTGACACCCATATTCAGCCCTCACTAGTTTGAGGGCCAGGCAGCCAAGGAAAGCATTCAGCCCTTTGTAAATCTGTCTTTTCTTACAACCTCCTGTTGGAAGGTAGCAAGCAGCACCTCGCTTTGCAGCACACGGGGACAAGCAATTAAGGCTTCAGCCCAAGTTCAAAGAGCTCTCCCCAGCCCTGCAGCCACCCCAGCACCAGATGCTTCCACTGCTGCTGGGAGCAAGCTCTCCCCAGCCCTGCAGCCACCCCAGCACCAGATGCTTCCACTGCTGCTGGGAGCAAGCCACTCCAGCACTGTCAGCAGCGCTGCAGGGTTCCAGGAGCTGAGCTGAAGTGAAGACATATGAAGAGCTTAAGAAGGTATCCCAACACTTCCCAGCTCATCCCAGTAGTCAGTTTGCTGAACTTCCCTCCAGCCCGCAGCCTGGCTGCCTGCCTTGGATGCTGCAGTCCTTGGTAGTCAGGAATCTCTTGCAGGAGGGAGGGAAGAAGCTGTTAGCACAAAGACCAAGGGTATAAGAAGAAGGAAACAAAAAGCTTTAGCAGAGCACTTGAAAGCATATAGGATGAAAGAAAATGCTACAACCAGCCTTGGGAATCCCTCTGAGGAAATGAGGCTGTTGCAGTCCTCTCCAGCTTTGGCACAGGAGGGGGTCTTAATGCCAGGTCATCTCCTCCACATCAGGAGACTGCAGCAAGCTTTGCCTGGGCTGCACAGTGCTTGGATTTTGGGGGACAGTGGGAGAAATGCTGCCTCCCAGCAAGCTTTTGTGAAGAGCCTGCCCCAGCTGAGCTGACACAGAACAGCCACCATGCGGCTGGCACTGCCCTCAGAGGCTGCAGCATCACAGCCTGCTCAGGACCTCTGCGGCTCCCCAGTTTTGCTCCCAATACAGTCCAGATTTCTTTTAAGAGCCAAACACAGGAGGACACTCAGGTTTCTACCTCCTATTTGAGTACCGAAAGTTGCTCAAGCCTCTTTTGCTCACTAGGGAACATCAGTCAACCTTTGAATTTGAGTTCTCATCAACTTGCCTTTAAGAAACACTAGCCAAACACTCCCCCAAGCTCTTCAGGGAAGGCTGGCTGCTTCAGATGCCAGCTTCCCCAGGGCACCACGTGACACAACAAGTTGCGGCAAGCTACAAACAGGATCCCTTCCTTCCACAGCCTGACTGTGCCGGTACATCGAGAGGGATGGGGGGAACCACAGAGCCTTCCCTGCCCCCCCACCCCCATCTTAGACTCAACAAAAGCAGCAGAGGGAGGAGCTGGGGGGGCCCTTGGAAGGCAAATGCCCTCCGTTATCTTCGGGCTGGTGTGCTGCCAAAGGGGTGTGTTATGACAACAACCCTCAATTGGTATGAAGGCGAGTCGGATGGATTTGCCGCCTTCCCAGTGGGAAAGGTGCCTGCTTCACTTTGCCGCTAGGAGCATTTTGTTTTCACCCAGAGCCAGCACACCGGCACGGCAGCCCCTGGGCTGGATTTTAGCTGCGGGGAAGCCCTTAGCTAAGCAAACTGCACAAGCCCCACTGCTGCTTTCCTGGAGCATGCTGCGGCACTCTGCATCGCCCGGTGCAGGACACTATCACTAGCCAGATGGGGGACAGCCCCATTGCACCCCTGCCTTGCAGCTGCATCAGATGTGAATTTGAGGGTCTGTGTGCACAAGCCCCAGGTCCTTTTTTCATGTCGCTTCTCCTCAAGCAAGCTTTTTTTTTTGCCAGCATATTTCTCGCAGCCTTTTCCCACAAACTTTGTTCTGATCTGCTGGATTCCCTTCAACGGGCAGCACTGCACAGAGGTTTTTAGCAGCCAGCAATCACTGGAGGGGGGGAAATCAAAGCTGAGAGGCAGGAAAAGTCAGTTAGTACATCTCCCTTGCTAGAAAGAACCATTTCCCTTTTTTTTTTCCCTAAGGCAGCCTGCTGCTACTAAGCGTTTTCACTTTGAAGTTGAGAACAACTGTGGCGTATTGTACTGTAATCACTGCTTTTACCTTGTGGGCCAGAGACACAATGTTCGGAGACATAACAGTTCAGCAGCGCCAGACACAATGTTATTGGGACAGCTACAGAGAGCAGACCCACGCATCAGAGAGCAGACAAACCCAGCGTGTTTGAGTCACCAGGAGCTGTACTGCAGGAACAATCCAGCTTTGGTTCCCAGTGGAAGAGATTGCATCCTCTCTCACCATCCCTCCCCTGTTATATCTGGATTTTTCCCCCTTGCAGTGGCAACAGCAGTCCAAGAATCAATAGGGTACTTAGAGACACATTCTTAAAACACAGTTACTATGGGCTGAGGTACAGCAGTTGGGTTATGCCATCCTTCAAGAGAGAAAGGGCCCCCACTCCAAACACAAATCAACCCAGAGATATAAGGCTCTGTCTTCCTCCTGTGATGGCCCACATTCAGTTTCCTTAGCAAAACTAAAAACTAAAAAAGTATTTTAGAGGTATTGCTACTTCCAAATCCAGTCATGCTCTCTGAAATGCCTCTTAAAAATGTAGGTAGAATGTCCATGCTGCCCTGCATAGGAAGGCTGATTAGCTGTGGATCTGGTTTTACTGCTCTTAAATAAGAAAAAAAAAGTAATTTTCTTTTAATATTAGGATAGAAAGCAACCTACCCCAGGTCAAACAAATAAAGAAAAAACGACTGTATGAAATAACTAAAAAANNNNACCGTAAAAAAAAAAAAAAAAAAAAAAAAAAAAAAAAAAAGCCATAACGTTGCCGGAGTTGCCCTGCGCTGCAGTTTGGGTGTAGCAGCCTTCCAGGGAAAACCCGCATTAACCCCGGCCGGAGCGGCTGTCCCCAGCGCGGCTGGCCCCGCAGCCCCCCGCCCAGCTCCTACCTGCCGCTGCCAAGGACCATCTCCTCCCGGGCGCAGCAAGGAGGTCGTTCTGCCGCTGTGAGTCAGCATTTACTGCAGAATTTCCACTCCTGCTACCCCAAAGTTGGCCAGAAAAGGACACCCCCATGCACGACCGACACCATTTAAAAAAAAAAAAAAAAGAAATTGCACCGCAGCCAACGCACCCTGCGGGTCTGCCGCGGGGCGAGCAGCCCTTTGGGACACTGCAAGTGAAAGGGCGACGGAGGGGAAGAGCTCATTGAAGCCACGGGAGGGAGGATTTTGCAGGGGGGATGCCGCCTCCATCCCGGCCGGGCCGGGGCCGCTCCCGCCCCCCGCAGCCCCCTGCCCTACCGGTTGCCCTCAGGCAGCGCCCCCCCCGCCCCGGCGGAGGGGACCCGGGTCCCGGCCGGGGCGGGGGTAAAGTCTGCGCCCACTCCACNCCCGCCGCGAAGCACCCGCACCTTGCCGCTGGCCGTGCCACCGCTGACCCCGATGAGGAAGGGCTCGCCGCCGCTGGGCTGCCCGTGCTCCTCCAGCCTCTGCTCGCTGTCCCCCGCCATCCTCCCCTGCTAGCAGCAGCAGCAACACCGCCGCCTCGCCTCCCCCGCCTTCGCTCTCCGTGCGGGGCTGGATTTATCTGATGAGTCAAGGGCCTTCCTCCCCGCCTGGTTCACATCCCCGGCGCTGCGGCTCCCTGCCAGGTGCCTGCCGCAGCTGCACATGCTCCGGCCCAGCCTGCCGGCGGGCTGCGCGGCGCGGCGCGGCGCGGCACGGCAGCCACATGGGCCCGCACCTCGCCGCCGCCCGCCTGGAGACAAAGGCGATGCGGCCGCCCGATGCACTGGCCCTCGCTCCCTCTCCCCGCCGTCTTGGTTTGCCCCTCTGCCCGATGAGTCCCACTGCCCACTCACCATCAGCCTCCAGCGAGCGCTGGGACCACACCAAGGTGGTCCCCAGCAGGACCCCCGTTATATGTTCCCCCATCCAGGCTTCTCCCACCCCACCCAGGCCCTGGTCCTGCGAGCACTTAGGAACACTTATCAATGACCCAAAACCAGGAATAAAAATTATGTCTTTGGTAAATGGGACCCGTCTGGGAGGAGCCATGAGCTCTCTGGAGCCCAGGATTCAAAGTCAAAATGCTCAACAAAATGCAAAAAGGCTCGGCAAAATGTAGGGTGCAAGTCCATGCAGGCAAGTGCCAAGTACTGTACTTAGGTAGGAGTAATCATCTGTGAAAATGCAAGATGGGAACCTGCTGGCTAGCCAGCCCTTTTACAGATAAAGATCTGGGAGTACAGTAGATCAAAGAGTCAATGCCATGCTGCTGTGAAAAAGGCAAGCATCACGTAGGCAGGACGGGGTAGCTAATGCTCTGCTGGGTACCAACGCCACAGGGTACCGTGTTTCGAGAAAGGTGAGGCCTGATGGAGAGGCTCCAGCGGGGCCTCGGGAACAGCCTGGGGTCTGGCTTTGCAGAAGGACCACAGGAACCGTGCGAGTTTAGTCTGGGGAAGAGATGGATGCGGGGACACGATAGCTGTTTCCAAACACATAAAAGGCTGCTGCAAACAGGAAGGGAATACGTTTCTCTTACCCATGGGGATTAGAACAAAATGTTGCCAGCTCAAATTGCAACAAGGGCAATTCAGGATAGATATTCAGGGCCATTTTCTAAGTGTGAGAATGGTTAAGTCCTGAAATAAATTGTTTAGGCAGAGTAAGGACTCTCCACCACTGAGGTTTTAAAAAAAATGCACTAGGCAAGCTCCTGTATAGAAAGGTTTTAGTATAGAGTTGATCCTGTGTTGGGGCAGGAGATGGCCTAAGCAATGCCCTAAGGTTTCTCCCAGCCCTGTTCATAGGATCGTAAGTTTCAGTGAGGTTTTTAACTTCCCACTTCAGTACAGTGAAACAGGTGTGGAAATATTTGTCAGATGGGGTCCCACATCCCAGCCCTTATCACACAGGATGTGAAAGAGGATCTCCTGGGAAGGTGTGGCCCCTCTCTGCCCACCACTCCCAATTCCCCTCCAACTGTGCCCCCGAGTACTGCAGTTTGTGGCATGGGAGCATGGCACCGCACGCCGCCGGTGCCAGGAGAGGAAGTGCTATATGTGGACAAGAGCTTCCTGCGGCGATGAATTCCAGCAGATTCCCACGGCCCCATGCCAGTTTCCAAGCGCTGACCGTGGGCACGGCTCCTGCGCACACTGCCAGGCCCCAGGAGCTATTCACAGCTCTTCTTTCTTACCCCCACATCGACACACCCATATCTGCATGGCAAAACCCCCTCAGCGTGTCATGACCTCTGCGTTATTTCGTTCTCCTCATGCCTACGCTCACTGCTGCCAGCCTCTCTGCTGCCCTGCTTGCAGGCAGATCAAAACCTCTGCTGTGCTGAAGCTGTTTCAGACTGTGCTGTCTGTCGACCTCAGAGCTGAGCATCTCTGCAGTATGCCCATCGTGGCATTTCATCTCCAGTTCCCCTTTTAAACCAGACGCTTGACACGCGGCAGGAGCAGACATACTTGTAGAGGGAAGGACAAGTAAATGCCTCTTCATGGGCCCTTGAGGGGTACGAGCTAAGGATATTCAAGGCTTATTTATACAGAACGCAAGGAGAACTTGCAAAGATCATGTTAACGGCTCTTTCAAAACCAGGCCAGGGCTGTAAACTGGAAGTGAATCAAATCCAAGTCCCAGTTAGTTTTAGATGGCATCTTTCCTCAGAACTTACCTGAGAATTTTACAAGCACTTCTTCCTAGCTGCCAGTCATTAACATACTGTGCAAAGCAACTTAATCTTTTGTCCAGTTTAAGTCCAGAGACTTCAGTATATGAAATCTGTTTGGACATGTCTCTCTCTAATCTGGTTTCGAGGCTACCTCCATAAATATTACCTTTGCTGTACCTAGAATATTTGTAGACTGCACTGGCCCCTAACTCATGCATCCAGAGCTATGTATTATGCAAATGCTTTCCTTTTTCTCATATCCCAGGCTTGTTAGATCAAATCAAACTACACCCAACTCTTCATCTGTCCTTTACACGTTCATCAAAGCACAGAATGCTGTTTTAAAAAGGAAATGCCATTGAGAGTAATATGCCTTCTGTTGTCTGAAAAAACCCTGCTGATAAGGATCCTGGTGTGATTTAAAATGACAGGATGAAATGACAAAGAGCCCCTGTCACCTCTACCTCCAGTTCAAAGCACGGACACTAGAGAGGAAAGAGGTTCATGTCACTGACCGTCTCCTCCGGGCCCGGCTTCTGCTGCACAAGTGTTCTGTGAAAGACAGTTCAGTATCGATAACTGATATCGTGTGAATCATTTGCCATAGCAGTATGAGAGAAACTACATCCAAATATTGCCTTGATTGATATCGATACATCTCACAGCCAGGAAAGCCAGGGAGCTCTAAAGCGAGAGAGAGAGGGTGGAGGACGGCATACAGCACAGCCAAGTGCATGAGGTGGCACACAGCAGGGCACAAAATATTATCATGGGTCCTGCCACATCATCAGCTGTTAGTATCTTCCTGCTGCTCATCCTAAACCGAAATATCCATCTTTAATTCCATCCCTGCCTCCCTAATGGCTCTTGCTCAGTTCTCCCCTCCCTCCCACTGGAGTCCTGTTGCTCACAGCCGGGTTCTGCTCTCAGAAATTGAGATCTTGCAGAAAGCTCCCTGCACCCAGAAGCGGCACCAGCACTTTCCTCGGGGCACAGAGGGTGCTTAGCTGCAACTTTCAGTGACGCCTGACTCATTGTGTAGCCACCTGCACACATGTGGCTTTCGTGTTTCCTTGTATGCAAATGTCACCAGGCTCCAGAGGATTTGTTTGCTGTCTAGTCTCATGCCCTCACTATTACTTGTACTGCCTTCTCTGAACTATGGTTTTGTCACAGTCTTTCTGAACGGAGTGTTTAATTTATGGGTGACAGCAGGGCTTTTTCCCTTCCTTATTCTTCACTCAGCTCTGCGCATGTAATCCCACAGTGCATTGCTCTTGGGATGGCACACTCCTCCATTACATAAGGACAGGCAGAAATCTGCCCTTCCCTGCCTGCCCTGTTTCCTTTTCTGTATTTCTGCTTTCTAGGTCTCCTTACCCCATTACAACTTGTGGATTTGGTCTAGTTCTGTTGCTCCAGATGTAACCGCTGGAGTCTCAATAAAAGTCAATTAGTCTCTCTGCTAAATCCTTGCCATTATTTCCCTGTCCTCATTAGTGTTCTTCTTAGTCTCATCCCATCTGCGAACATTTTACACATGCACAGCACTGTGAGATTTACTTCCCCGCTTCCAGCCCTTTGAATTACTGAATGCAGTACTCCGCTGCTGACTGTATGAGAACGGGCCAGCAACGAATCCCGATAAAGGGCAGGCAACAGTATTTGTAAGTATTTGATCCCAGAAAATGCCTCCCACCGCTATGTGCTAGCAGGATATTCATGCCATTGGCAAATTAATCCAGGGCACAATTTTAGAAACCAGAAAGGCTGCTCCCTTGGTGACTGTGGCAGGAACACTGAACAAAAGCAAATGCCCTGTGCATTTTCCGCTGGAAATGGCCTCGGAGCGGCTCGGAGGGAGCCCTGTGGGGCATCGCGGCCCAGCAAGACGCTGGGACGGCAGTGCTGGCAGCAGGAACCCCACCACGGGCCCTGCACAGGGCCTGGACACCACCAGAACCAGGTGTGTGGGACTCGGAGGGTGCTGGGGCAGGATGACGCCCCCCCCCAGCCCCATGGATGGCGCCTGGTCCCGGCTCCGCTCCCCCAAAAGAGCCGTGCCCGGGCACCCTCACAGCCGCCGCCATGACACGCTACGCGGCACCACCAGGCCGCCCTCCCCTAGACCGGCGGGAGGGGCGGAGCCCCGCCGCCACCATTGACACCCGCCTCGCCCAATGAGAGCAGCGCCTGCGCGCGCTTTCCCCGCCCCTCACTCTTCCCGCGGCTTCTCTCCCGGCGTCGCGTCGATTGGCCGGCGTCGTCTGCCGGAAGCGCGGGACTCGCTTCCGGCTGTTGCTAGGCGACGTGGCCCCCGGTGGCTTCCGGGTCTCGGGGCCGACTTCCGGGAGAGCGGCGACGTTACCGGGACACGGGGGGGGAGGGGGTGGCGGCGGCGGCACCACCATCATGAGCACCATGTTCGCCGATACTCTCCTCATTGTCTTCATCTCCGTGTGCACCGCGCTGCTGGCCGAGGGTGAGTGCCGGGCTGCCGCGGGGCGGGTTGCAGCGTCGCTCCCTCAGCGGGCCGCGGGCCTGTCCCGGCCGGGCGCAGGCGAAGAGGGGAGGTCTTGGGGCCGGTCCTGGCCCTGTGGTGCCGTCCGCGGGAGGCACAGGGAGGGACCGGAGCGGCTCGGGGGTGGCCGGGAGGGGGCTGGCAGGGGGCTGCTGCTCCTCGCCTGTGCCGCGCCGCCCCTGAGCGCTGGGAGGGAGCGGGTTAAAGGACGGGATTGGGGTCGCTGGGGAGGGTGGGCGGAACGGAAGGGAGAGCGTGCGTCGGAGGGAAAGCAGGTCAGTGAGGGTGCGAAACGAGGTTCAGTTACTCGGCCGCCTGAGGCCTGGCGCTTGGAGGCCGGTATAGGCAGGGTGTAGGCACCCCGGAGGACAGCAGCGAATAACTCTTACACAAAACTGACCTTTGATGTGAAGTGGTGGGAATTGGGCTTGTTCGGTCTAGGAGAAAGGCTATGGGACGATGGGCTGACAGTTTTCAGTGTGCCTGAAAGAGGACACTGGTGGTTTTCTGTAGCTCTTGTGGGAAGGATATGAAGAAACCACCTGATCTTGCAATGATGGTGACTTTAAATTGGTTGCTTGAAAAGGATTTTTAAATGGTAGGGTGTTGAAACAGTTGCAGCTTTTAAAAGATAGGTTGGATAGATACCTTTTTGGGGTAGTCAAAGTCAGAGGCTGCTCCCTCGTCCTAGCACTGAGCTATATCCCAAAACCTCCTTCATACCAGAGCTGCAAGACACCTTCTTTGGGCATTCAAGGGCAGGGAGAGTCCCAGGTGGAATATGATACTTGCTTTTTAGGAGCCTTACTGCATTGCATTTGGGGTTAAATGGTGTACACACCCGTTGCCTTTCACAGCACAAAGCTGTGCTGACTTTGTAGTATCTACAGGGTTCCCTTCTCTGCAGCTGGCGATCCCTGGGTCTCAGTAGCACAGTCCTGTTGTCAAACCAAAGGCAAAAAAAAGGGCCAAAAGCTTTGTGTAGGAGCTCAGATTAAGCTGTTCACAAACTATTGGCTCTGCACTTGTGGCACAACTAATTTTGATCATGTTTGAGTGCAAGGAGTTAGAGTGGAGAATCTCTTGAGGTCTCTTCTAGCCTAATATCTCTATTTGCCTTTTCAAAATGTCCTACTACTAATGGGCAGGCCCTGGTAGGAGTGGGAATTATTCCTTGGGCCTTAATTAGGTGCTATGAAAATGCAGAACACAAAGATGTTTATTGCCTTAATCAACTACTGATTTTAAGGTGAGCAACAGCTGGTAAATATGATCATGAAGGAACTGAATGAGTCCCACAAAACAGCAGTGCTCAGTAAGACAGCCAATAACTTCTAAAGACATTTATTTTATAGGCACTGTTGCTACATGGAACTCAAGAGGGGGATTTGAAGGAAAGTGATGATATAGCTTTCTGGTGATTTGTGGTACCTTTGCCATATTGTAATCTGGTTTTGTAGACATGACGTATATTTTTTTTGCATATGTATTTGCTAACTTGTATCCCTCTTACTGCAAGAGGTCTTTACTTTTCTAGTTACTTGCTGAGTATTTGTTTCAGGTATAACTTGGGTGCTGGTATACCGAACAGACAAATACAAGAGATTAAAGGCTGAAGTGGAAAAACAGAGCAAGAAATGTAAGTACTCTTAAGACATTAGAGAACATGTTTTGCTGCTCTTGTTACATCGTGCTTTAGCAGATGTCAAATTGAGTATAGTCTGTGCTCTGAGAAATTCCTGCTGCCTCTTCTGCTGAGGGAGAGAACTTTCTTCAGCTTGGATTTCACAGGAGCCTAATTTTACAAGTTGCACAAATCTGTACTGAGGGGACTTATATCTGTCCTTAATTCTTGTCTTTTGCTGGAGGGAAGGTTAGTACAAAGACATGTTGCGTTGTCTGAATTGCCCCTCCTCTTAATGGAAGACAGGAGGGAGTAAGAGATCAGTGGTGGCATCTTTTTTCTGAACATGAGTAGCCAGTGTCTGTATATGTAGATTCCTTTAGATGCCTGAAATAAGTTCAAAGATGCAGTTTCTGCTATTCAAGGGCAGTAGAGAATTTGAGATCTGTTGTAAGAAAGAACTAGGGTTGAATAATGAATACCATGAGAGGAAAGCATAAAATAAAGAGTAAAAGTGATGATTCATGGTGGGGGATGAGTAAAGACAAAGTCACGATAGAAAGGTCTGAGCTATCAGCTGGTATAAAAATAAATTATACTAGTGTAAACTGGAAACAGGTAATGGAATGGTAAACAGGAGGGTCTGAGCATGGAGTGTTTCAATGGACCTGTCTGTATCAGAAGCCAAGGAGCAGAGGAGAAATTTAGTTCATCTTTCAAACTCAACTGTATGCACCTACGCAAGTTGTAGCAGTAAGAGACAGCACACAACAACTGGGGCCAAACCTGAGCTGGTTTTACCTTAAAAATATTTCACCATTATGTCAGTGCTCTTAGTGTGTGAGAGAGCAATGTTATCAAAGCATGCTCTTTGCAGTCTAGCTTATTCCAGCCTTCCCCTGGGCAAAATAAACTGAAGAGTTGAAGTATAGTCATGCTTGTGTCGCAGCTCCTAAATTAAGGGCTTTTGTCATCACAGCAGTATCAGATGGGGATTGCATCTCTGCCTGCCTCACTTAAATCCCACTTGGCTGACAAAAATGTGTAAGGTAGAATTAGCCCCAGAAGAGCAAGTTAGAGAAGTAGTTGAAATCCATCTGAAAACTTAGAGTTGATGTCCTAGTGTGTTGTACTGTGGAACTCTGAAAGCAGTTAGCAGGACTTAATCGCTGGGGCTTAATGATTGCTGTAAGAGTTTAATGCTGTTTGTTTTTATAGCTCTCCTGGTATCTAGGCTATAATCTGTGAAGGGAAAGATGTGAGGTTCATGCATCTCAATTAGTTCCTAACCTCCTTGTTTGATTTCCACACCCCCAACAAAAAAAAAAAGTAAAACCAAATAAGGAGTCACTAAAAATTCAGCTTTGTTGTGTTTTTTTTTTTTTCCCCTCCTGTGCTAGGGATAGCTGGTTGACCTGCTGGCTTACAGACAACTTGCAAAGTAGACCACTTGAGCCACACCTTTCAACTGTTATCTAACACATCTGAAACAGGAAAAAACACATTTGAGATCTTTAAGCTCTCCCATGAGAGTCCTAGCAATCCTTAGGATTTGCAAAAACAAATGGGCTGAGTAGTGTGCTTGAGCAGGCATTTTTACTCACAGTCCTTAGTTTCATCTCTTCCTGTCCTCTTGTTTCTATTGAGAGGCACAGCATTGTCTGAGTCTGCTGCAGAGATTATAGTAAGTGCTCTGGGGTAAATGTAGTGGTAAATTTGCAAGGCTGAAGGCTATCTGTAGAATTGCTGCTGTGTTGTGTCATGTATGTTCCCACGGACAGGCTTGTGAGACTGTTATTTGTAACTGCGAACAGTTATTTGTTCTGCTCGAACCATAAGGGAAGTAGGGCTGTAGAGTTCCTTGGGGTTGGCATAAGGCTTGATAGTGAGTCTAGAGTGCAGCTGGGGTCTGGAGGAGCCCTCTTGTTAGGGCTGGGAGCAATAGATAGGCCTGAAAAGAGTCAAAGTGTTCTCCGGTTGGGTTTAGAGTTGGGGGCCATGGGGTTATGTGGACTAGGGTTGGGATGGACTGATCAGGATTCCCCACCTGGATTTGGCACAAGGAAGGTTATGGAGAGAGTTTTCTGTGAGCACTGGGTGTGTTGTGTCATCTGGCACCTCTCTCCAGCATTCCCTCTGAGCAGACTTCCCTGTTTTTCCCCTTGTGCTAGCCTGCCCATCAGAGGTATGCTTGTTCTTTGGAAAAAAACAATTGTGTCTTACCAAAGCATCATCTCTTCCATGGTAATGTAGTATTTTGTCTGGGCTAGTGTGGTTTTCTTAGCAGTTTTGACTGACTTGCATATCACAGGCATTTCAGAAGTCAGCACTACAAATCCTTGTGTGACTTTAAAGGCTGTCCCTCTTTATTTCACCTGTGCCTTGAAATCAAGGCTAGATCTGTGCTCAGCTAGTACTTCTTATGGGAGAACAGTCCTAATGCTCAGGTCTCTAAGCTGGTTCTGTGAACTAACGCCAAGCCTATTCATTGGTAGAGTAGATATGGTACAGATACATAGAGTTTAGAGTAAATAAAGGGTTGCTATCTGTTGTTAGACCATAGCCTTGCTTTATCATCCTCACTTCTTGTAGTACTCTTGTTACAGGTCTTGTTAAAATGTCTCTTACTTTCTGGAAAAGCTCTTCCTGCTGTCAGCAGAAGAGTATTTGCAGATAAGCAGCCCATTTACTGTGTTATAAGTTCACTATGCTGGCTTTACGTTAGCCTATTTTGCTGCAGTGGTAGTTGTTTGCAGATGCTTGGTGAGTGTCTGATTTGGGGTCTTAGTAACTTTGAGCTTAGGCTTCTACTTTAAAATATTGGAAATGCTTCAGTTCTAATTAATTGAAGAATGGAGAGGCTGAGGCTGACCGCTTGGACAGCATTTCCCCTGAGAATGCCTGTCTGTGAAGAAGGGATGTACGAGAACACAGGCTTTCCTGTATTCTGCTTCCCACTGCAGATAGTCGGGAGCAGAGCTTGCCACAAAGCTCTTTTCATTACACTTGCTGAATCAAAAGTACTGTCTAGTACTAATGACAAATCAGCAAGGGTCATTTGAGCCAAAATTGTCCCCAGACTGCTCAGTTAACAATGTAATGGGCTCTTGACAGAGTTTAAAATTAACCCTTTAAATATTCTGAGATCTCATCCAGGGTTTTGAATTTTTTTTAATTATTTTTAAGTGTTTGGTGGAGTCAGCATTGGTGGTTTATAACTTGTTGATTCTGAATATGTTCTTAGTCGTACCTAGCTTCCTTTTGTGCCCCTGTTCTCTGAAGGAATAAAATGTTTTGTCTGGTGTGTAGAAAAGGGGTGGTGGTATCCCTATGCAGAAATGAAGGAATATCTTTCTTTTCACTTGGCAGTGGAAAAGAAGAAGGAAACGATAACTGAATCAGCAGGCCGACAGCAAAAAAAGAAAATAGGTAAGACTGGAAGAAGAGTGCGGTGCCCCGAGAATGAGGGAAAGCTGAGAAACTTATAGAAGTGATTATCCTTTCCTTCCTTTCGAAACTATTTATTTAAAGTGATACTAGAGCTGATTCTTGGCTGGATGACTGGAATATGAACACTTTTGCCCTACCCTTCCAAGACAGGAGACATCTAGCCTCATGCTGGTTTTAGTCAAATGCAGAGAAGGGCAGCATCACTGAGAGGAGCAGCACTTCTTGCTGACCTGGTTGCCTTTCTCTCTGATTTGAGCCTTTATATCCTTCCATGACTATTATTAACTTCTGTTGTCAAAGCTCTTCACGGCAGTGCGCTGTCAGCTTGCAACAGCTATATGACTGTGTGATTGTGGTTTTGGATCTTTTTTTTTTTCCTCATTTGAACACTTCAGAGCTGAAGGTGTTTGCATGCTAATTCTAACTGCGCTTAGATTTATTTCAAGTTTGATTAGTTTTTCTCAATTTTAAGTAGTGTTTTATTTTTTCCATTCTTTTTCATTGTCAATAAGCTTAAGTCTTTCCGGGTAAAGGTAACTCTTTAAGTACTGAACTGTGCAAGAACAACATGGTAGATGTTTAAGGAACATGAGCTTTAGAAAGTTCTGTTATCTGCAGGACTCTAAAGTAAAATGTGCAGCAAAGCTCAGTTAAATTATTACAGAAATTGTGGCAGAAACACTTCTGAGAGCTCCTGGGAGTTGGTTTCCTCATTCCTCTGTAACACCAGGTAGCTGGATTAGTCATTTGATCTGTACAAAGCTTGAGAATAATTATAAACATATCTTCAAACAGTTCTCCCTAGGTATAAAACCTGTTATCGCTAGACTCTTGAAGGGACAAGAGCCAAAATTATTCTTCTTGTGCATTTTCAGTTCTTAATCTTGAATAATCCATGCATGGGATGAATATTGCTTGGTGGATAAG